>JAYMGJ010000368.1:0-20713 GCA_037178675.1 Scleroderma bovista
GGAGCTATTCAAAATATCGGAATGCCAGCACTGGGCGCCTAAAGATGACATTTGGGCGCTAAAAATCATTTCTTCTCTTTCTCCTTCATTTCTCCGTCATTCTTCGGCTTCTTTGATCATTCTGGTATGGGAGTTGGACTGCAGACGTGTGCATTCCTTTCTCATACCACAATTGACGTTATTCCTTCAGTTTCTTCTGCTTCTTGGCGGTCCTGGTGCAATAGATGACTGTCTGCATTGGCATTCGTCTCTCGCATCAGGATAGTCTTCTTGTGCGATAGATGGCTACGATGAGGGTCCGTCATGCTTATCCTTTGCATAAGGATCATTCGATATAGGTGTTATCTTCCATGTTCACTGTACCAAACCTGTTTGGTGCGTGACAGCGCCCTCGCCTTGAGGAGCGCATCACGATGTATGAGGAGGATGCCATCTCCCTTGGGGATGATGAACCCTTCGCCCATGAGCCCTTCGCCAATGACGAGTTCGATGAGATCGATGCGATGGGCGCGGAGGCCAGCCTTTTCAGGCAAGTACCTTCTGCACGTGTGCTGATTGACACTGACACGCTCCCTTTACATGTGCACTATACACCGTCACTGTATATAGCGAGTAGTCACTACAATATGTCATGTCGTATCTCGAGAAATGCATATATCTGTTCGTGTTCACATGAAACAAATGCACGCTGTGCTGGCTGTAAGGGAAAAATGGTCGACGATAGCGAACTATCTGGTGCCTTCTGGCTCCTAGACTCTGGCGCATCACGCCACTTCACCAGTGACATAGGCGATTTTGCCTCTTACAACGCGCTAAAGCGAGCACACTACGCCAAAACAGCAAATGGTGTAGCACTAATCGCTGGCATTGGCACGGTATTACTCCAGTGCCTAGACCACAACTCAGGGGATGAGAAAGTCATTACACTCACCCAAGTGCTCCATATTCCAGGCACTACTGCACACCTTATTTCTATGGGCGAAATGCTCCAGCGTAACTACAAAGTCACTGGCGATAAGCGAGGCATTAGCCTCATTCATAAAGCTGAACGCCTATGGTTTGGGCCAGACCCAGAAGATGATCACAACATCATTTTCAGGATTAGATCTATCCCGATAATTAGATCTAACTATATTGCCTCTGTGAGCAAAGTCGATTACAACATTATGCACCGGAGATTTGGGCACCCCTCGAAGGAAGTACTCCGACGCACGCAGAAACATACGCAGCGCTTCCCAGCAATCCACTTTCCTACTGAGGACTGTGTTTGCCCTGGATGTGCTCTTGGCAAGATGCCCAATCGAGCTTTCCCAGAGAATGAAAGACGTGCCTCCAAGCCCTTCGAGCTGGTGCACTCTGACCTGAAATCCTTCCCGGTTACATCGTACCGGAAGTTTAAATATGTTATCACCTTCTACGATGACTATACTTCTCATGCCTGGACTATGCCTCTTTGCTCCAAAGCTGCAGCGATTACAGCTGCCAAAGATTTCCTCGAAATGGTGCGCGTCCAACATGATACGCATGTCGTTGGATGGATGTCCGATGCCAGCAGAGAATATAAATCCGATCTGTTTGATCGAGCACTCCTTGAGAAAGGAATTAAAATATATCAAAGTGCTCCAAGAACCCCCATGCAGAATGGCCGCACCGAGCGTTTAGGGTGCACTCTCATGGATAAAGCTGAGTCTATGCGGCATCAAGCCTGCATCCCTGACTCCTGGTGGGAATTTGTGTTCGCTCACGCAACCCACATTTACAACCGTACTCTGGTAGCTCGCCTGCGATGGCGCACCCCCCATGAAATGCTTAAGGGGGAGATGCCTAACATCGACCACCTATGTGTGTTTGGCTGTGGAGCATTTGTATACCTCCCAGCAACGGCTAGAGCAAATAAGATGGCTCCCAAGTCAGAGCTTATGACTTATGTCAGTGTTGTCCCTGGCAATGAGCGCAATTTCTTGTTTATGCACTCCACCAATGCAGTATTTACCGCTGCTCACGCCGTTTTTGACGAGCGTCACTTCCCTCACTGCCCCAAAAACAGGCGCGAACCTCTCGAGAACCCTTTCGGAAGGGCAAATCCGAAACCAGCCACTGATTGACCAGGGAATCCCCCTGATGATATTGACAGTGATGATGATGTGGAACACGACCATGGCTACCCACATCCCCAAGCACAGGATGATGATCCAAAGTGCGAGGACCCTGAGGCTCCTGAGGAAGAGCCTAACCAAATAAATCCTCCCCGTATGCCATCTCCAGTGCCTCCACCGGCACCGAGAATGCCTTCACTGGCAAGAAATCCGCCACCTCCGGCACCGCAGCGCCCTGGCCGAGCTGAACACCGCCAGAATGTGCCACAACCCCCTGCAGTTAATATACCTGCCCGCCCCCAACGTGAACGTAGAGTGCCATTGCGCCCCGGTAACGTGTATGGTGAGCGGCGACACCCTGTTGAGCAACTCCGGGATATCGAAAGTGCCTCTCGATGGCAAGAAACAGTGGGTGAGGGCCCTAGGCCCCCACAACCGGACACACCAGACCATATCCCTGGTGGTTTCCCCGACACCTCTGCAACGCTCAGTGAGGAAGATGTGCAAAAGATGTGCGAGGAAGGGGGAGCAAACCTAGTCTGTTATCTGATGGGCAAAGCCCTCGAAACCCGCGACCCTCAATATGAGAGCGTCCGCAACTGGTCCTATAAGGACATTGCTCACTTACCCCAAGCTGAGCAGAAACTCTGGCAACTTGCTTGCCAAGAAGAGCTCGACGTGCTGCGAAAACGCAAGGTCTTTGAGCTAGTTGACCGTCCCCAAGACCAGAAGGTCATTAAGAATCGATGGGTCTTTGATGTGAAGTCGGATGGCCGCAAGAAAGCCCGCTTAGTAGCGAAAGGCTTTTCCCAGGTTGAGGGATTAGATTTTGACCAGGTCTTCTCACCAGTCGTGCACTTTGAAACAGTGCGCCTCATGCTTGCGCTTGCCGCACTTGAAAACTGGTACATTACTGGACTCGACGTCTGGAGTGCCTACTTGTATGGCAAGCTCAACGAAGAGATCTATATGGAACAACCTGAAGGGTTTGCAGTTCCCGGGCAAGAGCGCAAAGTGCTCCGCCTCTGGCGTGCCCTCTATGGCCTCAAACAGGCCGGCCTAGCTTGGTGGCGCACACTCGATGAGTCTCTCAAAGAGCTCGGGTTTGAGCGCCTTAAGTCTGAAGCAGGCATCTTCTTCTACAAGAAGAAAGGCACCAACATTGTCATTGGTATTATCTACGTTGATGACACTTTATTCTGCGGCACAAGACTGTTGTTGATGCGATCAAAGCGCAGTTCATGCACAAATGGGAGTGCAGAGACCTTGGAGAACCTAAGGAGTTCCTCCAAATGCGAATCACTCGCAAAGGTCATGCTATCCACTTGGACCAATGCGCGTACCTCCAAAAGGTCATCGAACGCTGCGGCATGCTCAATGCAAAGTCCGCAAGCACCCCACTGCTGGCTGGCTACTATGCTGCCAAAAATACAGAGCCTCTTGATGCGGAACTCCGCTCCCGTTTCCAGACGGTTATTGGGTCCCTCCTGTATCTTATGTTAGGCACTAGGCCCGACATTGCCTTTGCAGTCACACATCTCTCACGCCATGCCGCGAACCCATCCCAGGACCACCTGTCCAAAGCACTTTATATCTGTCGCTACTTGATTGGTACACCTAATTACTCCCTAGTGTACAATGGTGGATCCGGTGCTGGCCTGATTGCATGCACGGACTCAGATTGGGGATCAGACCCTACCTCTTGCCTCTCACAGACAGGTTTCTACCTGAAGCTTGCAGATGGCTTGATCAGCTGGACTTCTCGTGCGCAGAAGACTATTGCGTACTCGTCTACTGAGGCTGAATACATGGATTTGAGTGATTGTGCTCGCCAAGTCACCTGGATTCGGAGTTTACTCGGTGAGCTTGGCTACAAGCTGAAAGCTATCCCGATTTGCAGTGATAATCAGGGGTCCATATTCATGGTGTCCAACCCTGTAACGGAGCCTCGCTCCAAGCACATTGACATCCACTACCACGGAATCCACAAGTCAGTCGTGAAAGGTAATGTGGAACTATTCTTCATTGATGGTGCTGAGAATCCCGCCGATCTGCTCACCAAGAACTTACCCCACGAGAAATTCGCAAAGTTCAGAGCTCAACTAGGCTTACAGTTTCCCTCTGGCAGCATCTAGCGCCTTATTCGCTAAAGTGCTCTATGTGCAGCACAGCGAGGGGGAGTGTTGAAGTTGCACGTGCACCCGGTGTAAACCGTCAATGAAGTGCACACAAGACTGCGACCCATATTAGTGTAGACTTAGTAATAGTCCTCTTTAGAGTAGATGTTACATGTCACACGTCACACGTCACAGTCACGCGTCACACTATTTGTTGTATATAAACAGTGTTCATCGCTTATATAATATAACAGCTCTTAGCCAGCTACCGCTACCATCTCTGGTTGTGCACTCCACCCAACAGGTGAGTTGGAGTAGCAGTTCCTCTACGTATATAGGTATTGCTTCAACACTCCTGAACTCCAGCCAACTCCAGCCTCCACCCTATCTCATCCCCTTGGTCCTATGTCTGCTCCTAACAAGTCTCCTACTTGCATAAGAGCAAAAGCCACCTCTGTCCCAGACTCAATGCTAGACCCCTTAGGGCTTATCCCACCTCTGGGATGTCCTTTGCTCCGGACAAGCTGCACTAACTCCAGACTACTTTCCTGTGGTCTGGACTTACTCCATACGACCTGGACTTCACTCCCAATTAGAGAACTGCACGGGTAAACCCGCGGGTACTCGACCACTGACCTGTACCCGACCCATGGTTGACCCATACCCATGACGGGTAATACCCACTGCAGTTATACCCACGGGTTTTCCATATCATTGTAGATCATTTTAGCAACAATAAATCTCAGGCTATGACTATCTACCCATCAATTGCATCCCATCCATCTGCTAATTCAACTTCAGTGGGCTCCGAGCTTCCATCCATGGGCCCCACATCATCTAAGAGAGATACCTTGCACATGTCATCATCGTTGACGAGTCCTAAATGGCTCCAATTACCAAGACAGAGGAGGGCACAAGTGGTTTGTGCAGAGAGACGATTGTGATTGTGTGATAAGAGAACACGGCCACGGCTAAACAGACATTTGACATCGACTGAAGTTGCTACAAGAAAAAATAAGTTGATATGAAAGACGATACTGTGCAGATGTACCTGGGATAGTTAAATAATCTATTGCCATGCATGCAAGTCGTGGATAAATGATGTGGTGTTCGTGCCACCATGCCAATGCATTGGACACATTCTCAACCCCTGTTGAAAGAAATGTATCGAGTTCATTTGTAGCTAGGGAGAACGTAGGCTTGTTGAGTGTTGGAAGATCATCAAAGATATTTCCGGTCCCAAAACTGTCCTAGATGAGAATAGTGAGCTTTGAACAACTAGAAAGATGTATCAAATAAACTCACTACACCCTCATCACATGAGTTGTCCTCTAGAGTGTCTCCAGGAAGACACTGGGACATGTACAAAGTATTGAATGTGTTGCGAATGAGATTCTGCACAGTTGCAACCCAGTCTGGTGTCCAGCCAGCTTGTTTGAAATACTAGAGCTTGTAACGAGGGTGTAACACTGTAGGAAACAGGTCAACAGGACTGAGCACTGTGGAAAAATGTATGTGGGATCAAGTTCTTCCTTCTTGAGCAGGCCAGTGGTAAATGTTGTGTCAATATAGTCCATAATGGGGATTACCATGGCAAGGTTGGGTGTTGAACAAGAGAAGTACAATGTGGCATCCTTGAGGACCTGTAACAGCAGGTAAAGGCATGGTGTGGACACATGATGGGAACGACTGACCTTCAGCACGTCTCGCACCTGTCTCAGCAACTCCCACTCCTTCTCATCAAGAGCATAACTGCTCAGCCCCAATTTGTGCTTATCTGTGATTGTGTCAATGGCAACTTCATGTTCAACTGCAAAATCTGACAAGTTCCACCGAGTTGAAACGTCATGCGGCATAATTTTTTCAGGTAGCCCAAGTTCTTTCAGAGTCGCTTTCCAAGCTGGAAGGAGGATCATAGTGGAGTGAATGATCTTGAATGCAATTTTACGGATCTAAAAGGGAGTATACAGGTGAGAATAGGTCTACTATACCATTGGGTATCACTGACCTTGACAAGTGCCAGCTTCACCGGATGAATATTACCCTCCAATCTGGCACATTCATTTGCCGTCAAGAGAGATATCTCATCGACCCATCCATCAACATCATCAGCATCATTGCTCCCATCCCCAGACCTCTCCCAACTGTTCATCTGCAAATCATCTGTGTCGGCCCCTTCAGCAAGCGTCATCAATTCGTCTGTGTCTTCTTCACCACTGTCTCATATGTCAAACTCTTTTGTTACTGTTTTGGCTACTAAATTTATAACGTGGAGTAGACACCATGTCTGGGTCAAATCCCCCCCAAAGTGTGCAATCAGACCTGCAAGCTCATCTGTCATTGTATCGTTTGATGAAGTGTTATCGGTGGTCACGCTCAAGATCTGTGTATTGTTACTTATATGCCCAGACTGTCTAACCCTTCACACACCTTGTCAGCTACTCTGAACATTTCCAAGACTGCAGCAAACTCTTCTGCAAGAACTTTACCTGAATGTGACTATCAAACATAAGCGGACAACTACAATGGTAAGAATATAATATGTACCTTCACAACCTCAATGAAGTCAAGTACCATTACTAACAGCTTACCCTCCTGTGCCAGGTGGACAGTTATAGCTATGAATGCCCAGTGGTTTGGGGAGGTCCAGGCATCTGTTGCGAAGTTCAATTCGCCATCATATGCCTTGACATGCTGGTAAGTCAAAAACTTGTTGATTGATTTGCAAACTTACCTGCAGCATCATAGCAACCCGCTTTCGTGTCCTTGCAAATATGAGTCATACATCACGTGAAACGGTAGTGGGATGTGGTAAGTAATATCCTGGTCGTCCTGTTTTCATCAATGACTGAAAACCTCTGTCTGTGATAATGTCAAATGGACGCAGGGATTCGGAGACCCAGCGAACAATTTCCGCCCTGTTGAAGGAACTCATCAATAGCTACAACAATGAAATAGTATATACCTACTTTGTCTCAAACTTCATATGCTGCAGGTGCAAGAATCCTTTTTTATTTCGCCCAAAGATGAGAGCGACTGACCCATTTCTAATGTGCTCTTTGACACCAGCATGGGCATCCTCCAAGGTATCCACATTAAGGATTGTGTGGTATACATCCTTGCCCCAACAGGACTGAACATGTTCCCTCATGTTACTCGTTGAACCTCTGTCAGCTGTATTGAGGAATCGGCACACAGTGTGCTTGCAACCCTTTGCCAAGCACTGGAAGACATGGTACCACTGTTCCTTTGCATATTCAATGCTGGGAGTGGGAAAAAAGAATGCATACACTGGTGAGGTCCATCCCCTCATTAATCTCGCTGTTATCCATCAGAAGTTGATATTAACATAATCTGTAGGACCCTACTGAGTTCAGCATCAGCGCTCTCCATTGGCTTTTTAGAGGTACCATCTTCTCGTGTCCGCATCATGGGTGTGGCATCAACCACATTGTCACCATGGTACAAGGTGTCTCCATCCTCCATCTGTTCTGTCACTTGTTGCTCTGGGAGTACAGTCGTCGTCCTTCGGTTACTCTTCTTTTGTGGTTGTTCCCTGTTACTATCATCATCAACTGTTACCTTTTGCTTTGCTGTGGCACGAGCATCAGTCATTGCCAATGCCCTTTCACTAGGACGAGAGACTCGTTTGGAGCTCATGGTAGGAGGACGTGGAAGTGCCAGACGCCGCTCATTTTCATGTTCTACATTTTGTACAATGAAAATTTATAGGTCTTGTCCATATAAGAAGTTATGACATTCTCACCACCGTGCAGCCCTGTTGTTGGGTGGCTGCAGTTAGCTCACAGGTACCAGCCACGGGTACCGGGTACTCAAGTGCCAACCCATACCTGACCCGTGCAGTACCCAGACCCATGACCCATGTGGGTAACCCATACCCATGCAGTACTCTACTCCCAATGCTCCCTAGTGCCTAGACTTACTCCATATGACCCAGACTTGATTCTCTGCACTAACTAGCACCCACTAGTATCTGGACTTACCTCCTCATGCAACCCTGAACCTTCTAGTAAGATTGTTGAGGAGAACTGGTCTTGACACCAACATGTCTTAGTATTCTAATATATATCAGTCATACACCCTTGTTACACATATCATGTGGGTATATGATAAATGCTAGTAGAACCCTACTTTGACCCTAACTGACTTACACAAAACAACATAGAATAGTCCACCAGCAGTCTACCACTGAACTACACCTCAGAATGGTTACTCATTTGAATTTATTAGCTAAAAAAAGTTAGATCAGATATAATTGAAAACCAGCAACTTACACATGCGGTTCCTCAGAGTGATATCCAAAATGAGGTTTTGTATCATACCATATTCATGTTCATGTTCCTGAAGCACCTGCTGAAGATCCTGAAAAACATTGTCTTGTGTTCCAGAGTCCTCATACTGCTTCACAGAAAGTGCAATAACATCCTGAGAATTGCCTCTTCCATGTAAATAGAAGTAGGAGTACTCATAAACAATAAGGCATCCTTTGATCATTAAATTAAGTAGGAGAGGAATATAATCTGCTCACCAACACCATGGATTATGCACTGATGCACAGGGGAAATAACAGATGAAGGCAACATCAAGGGAAATTGGACAGATTTTCCAATATCAAGTTTGTCCTGGTTATGGTGAGATACAGGGAAGAAAAAAATAAAGAAATTCATCTTACAAACTATAAATAAAATAAAATGTATCATGAAGAAAAATGCTAATAACACACCAATGGCTGATTGTCAAGATGAGAAAAACCATCCACTGATGAAAATAAAACTAACCATCTAAAGGATTGAAAATAGGGAAATGAGACAAAATGCCAAAAAATACAAGACATAACCAACATCCTAATGGCATATCAGACTACATTATGATATCATATAGATATTAACTTACTTGCTGTAAGAAAATAAAGAAATTTGATGTTAGAACTGATGAGGATATGAATTGGAGATTACAACTGACTGTCTATGCAGCAACAAGAGCAAAATTGGAGTGAAGACAATGAGAACAGACCCAGCTGCACCTGCCATGAAATCACTTACTTCCTGTCAAGCCAATAGGACCAGAGTGGGAGTGAGAACAGTGAGAACAGACCCTGCTGCAGCTGCCATGAAATCACTTACTTCCTGTCAAGCCAACAGGACCAGAGTGGGAGTGAAGGCAGTGAAAAAAGACCCAGGTGCATCTGCCATGAAATCACTCACTTGCTGTCAAGCCAACAGGACCAGAGTGAAGGTGGATGCAGTGAGAACAGGCCCAGTTGCACCTGCCATGAAATCACTCACTTCCTGTCAAGCCAACAGGACCAAAGTGGAAGTGAAGGCAGTGAGAACAGGCCCAGCTGCATCTGCCATGAAATCACTCACTTCCTGTCAAGCCAACAGGATCAGAGTGGGAGTGAAGGCAGTGAGAACAGGCCCAGATGCACCTGCAATGAAATCACTCACTTCCTGTCAAGCAAACAGGATTAGAGTGGAGGGGAGGCAGTGAGAATAGGCCCAGCTGCACCTGCCATGAAATTACTCACAAACTATCAAGCCAACAGGACCAGAGTGGGGGTGAATGCAGTAAGAACAGACCCAGTTGCACCTGCCATGAAATCACTCACATACTGTCAAGCCAACAGGACAAGAGTGGGAGAAAATGCAGTGAGAACAGGCCCAGTTGCACATACCATGAAATCACTCACCAACTGCCAAGCCAACAGGAACAGAGTGGGAGTGAAGGCAGTGAGAACAGGCCAACTGCACCTGGCATGAAATCACTCACTCGCTGTCCAGCCAACAGGACCAGAGTGGAAGTGATGGCAGTAAGAACAGGCCCAGCTGCACTTAAAGCCATGAAATCACTTACTTCCTGTCAAGCCAATAGCACCAGAGTGGGAGAAAAGGCAGTGAGAACAGGCCCAGTTGCACCTGCCATGAAATCACTCACTTGCTGTCAAGCCAACAGGAGCAGAGTGGAAGTGAAGGCAGTGAGAACAGGCCCAGTTGCACCTGTCATGAAATCACTCACTTGCTGTCAAGCCAACAGGACCAGAGTGGGAGTGAAGGCAGTGAGAACAAGCCCAGCTACACCTGCCATGAAATCACTCACAAACTGTCAAGCCAACAGGAGCAGAGTGAGAGTGAAGGCAATGAGAACAGGCCCAGCTACACCTATCATGAAATCACTCACTTGCTGTCAAGCCAACAGGACCAGAGTGGGAGTGAAGGCAGTGAGAACAGGCCCAGCTGCCCCTGCCATGAAATCACTCACAAACTGTCATGCCAACAGGACAAAAGTGGAAGTGAAGGCAGTGAGAACAAGCCCAGCTACACCTGCCATGAAATCACTCACTCGCTGTCAAGCCAACAGGACCAGGGTGGGAGTGAAGGCAGTGAGAACAGGCCCAGCTGCACCTGCCATGACATCACTCACAAACTGTCAAGCCAACAGGAGCAGAGTGGGAGTGAAGGTAGTGAGAACAGGCCCAGTTTCACCTGCCATGAAATCACTCACTTGCTGTCAAGCCAACAGGACCAGAGTGGGAGTGAAAGCAGTGAGAACAAGCCCACATGCACATGCCATGAAATCACTCACTTGCTGTCAAGCCAACAGGACCAGAGTGGGAGTGAATGCAATGAGAACAGACCCAGTTGCACCTGCCATGAAATCACTCACATACTGTCACACCAACAGGACCAAAGTGGGAGTGAATGCAATGAGAACAGGCCCAGTTACACCTGCCATGCAATCACTCACAGTCTATCAAGCCAACAGGACCAGAGTGGGAGTAAAGGAAGTGAGAATAGACCCAGGTACACTGCCATGAAATCACTCACATACTGTCAAGCCATTAGGACCAGAGTGGGAGTGAATGCAGTGAGAACAGGCCCAGTTGCACATGCCATGAAATCACTCACATCCTGTCACACCAACAGGACCAGAGAAGGAGTGAATGCAGTGAGAATAGAACCAGCTGCACCTGCCATGAAATCACTCACTTCCTGTCGAGCCAACAGGACCAGAGTGGGAGTGAAAGCAGTGAGAACAGGCCCAGTTGCTACTGCCATGAAATCACTCACAAACTGTCAAGCCAGCAGGACCAGAGTGGGAGTGAAGGCAGTGAGAACAGGCCCAGTTTCACCTGCCATGAAATCACTCACATCCTGTCACACCAACAGGACCAGAGAAGGAATGAATGCAGTGAGAATAGAACCAGGTGCACCTGCCATGAAATCACTCACTTCCTGTCAAGCCAACAGGACCAGAGTGGGAGTGAAGGCAGTGAGAACAGGCCCAGTTGCACCTGCCATGACATCACTCACAAACTGTCAAGCCAGCAGGACCAGAGTGGGAGTGAAGGCAGTGAGAACAGGCCCAGTTGCACCTGCCATGAAATCACTCACAAACTGTCAAGCCAACAGGACCAGAGTTGGAATGAAGGAAGTGAGAAGAGGCCAACTGTACCTGCCATGAAATCACTCACTTGCTGTCCAGTCAACAGGACCAGAGTGGGAGTGAAGGCAGTGAGAACAGGCCCAGCTGCACATTCCATGAAATCACTCACTTGCTGTCAAGCCAACAGGACCAGAGTAGGAGTGAAGGAAGTGAGAACAGACCCAGTTACACTGCCATGAAATCACTCACCAACTGTCAAGCCAACACAACCAGAGCAATGATTCATGTAACATAATGTGCTTAGACTGAATTGATTACCTATAAAATATTGTGTGATATTAATGGCACCACCTGGTATAAGTGTCCTACCTGTTTGAATGGCATCCATTGGAGTATTTCAAGTTCCAGAAGTCTTTTGTTAAAATAATTGTCCTTTGCCAATCTCATGATGTTTCTGCAAACCATTAAAATATCATCTACTACCTTCCACTACATCAGACAGCCCTCTCACCTAACAGCAAATTCAATATTCATATCAAAATTGACTTGTTGTGCTGATACCACTAGCTTCTGTAGTTCAACCTCATCAAGTGCATTTGTGGTGCATCTGATGAGTGGTCCACAATCTGCAGCTTCGTTGTTCATACCTACATAAAGCAGCACCATTAGCATACTTACATGAAAGGTCCAGGCATCATAACTCACTACCCAGTGACAAATAATCCTTTGGTGGGTACTTGCACTCATCCAATTGGGTTTTTATTTTTCTTCTAACCTCACTCAACATTTGTGGTGCCAAGCTTCCAGCCTTGAGCATTGCCTCTTTCATTTGCATACCTTCATCTCTGAGCCTTCCAATTGCCTGCCCCTCCATTGCATCAGCCTTTGTCAACAGCACAATTACTGGCACTACATAATAATCATTCTGAGTCATTTATTACAAATCATAATGGAGATTTTCACCATGTTCAGTATTGCATCCATTGAAGAACTGCTCTTCTGCAGCCACAATTGCCCTCTCAGACTCACACATTGGAATACAAAACCTGGATCCTGATTTTTAGCTACTTATTTAGATTCGATAATGTAGTCTCACCAGACAGCATGGATCCGCTCTGCTAACTGCCTTTTCGTCGCTCGGTCTGCGATGAATTTCTTCATCAACTCTAATTCACTCACAGAGCCTGACTCGAATCCTCGTGAGTCATGAAAGACGAAACGTGGATTGCTCTGGAAAATCAACTCATTTTCGATGTCATGGTATCCCCTCTGGGCATTATTAGCTTGTTGGCGACACATCCCAGCATCATCAAACGCACCTCCACTGATCCCTGCACAACCATAGGATCAAGCTGGGAATATTCGTGCATTAGTACCTTTCAATATTGTGCAGCGAGACGTCCTACCTTTTCGCCTTTGGCATTGAACACTTCGGGGAGCTCTGTGGTATTGCAAACACGCTGTAAGAGTGTCGTTTTACCAGCATTGGATCTGCCAATGACGAGGACTCTAAAACGACCAATACGGTCGAAGTGCTTTCTAACGGTCCCAGGATCCATGTGAAGCATATCATCGGCACCTAGAGAAGAGTCGGTCACCATGCCACTAATGTAGGGCCAGTTCATGATATTGGACATAAGTACCCACCTACGCTGGAACCCGGGTTACGCTGCTCAGTGCTTCTGATGTCCGCAGAATCCATGTGAAGCACATCATCAGCACCTGGAGAGAAGAGTTAGTCGCTACCTTGGTAATGTACGCCATGATATTGGACACAAACACTTACCTGCACTGGAGACCGGCTGCTGAGTCATTCTGACATCCGCAGGGTCTATGCGAAACATATCGTCAGCACCTGGAGAAAAGAATCGGCAGCTTGTTATTCGGTTCATGATATTGGACATAAGTACACACCTGCAGTGGAGCCCGCGTCACGCTGCTCAGAGTTTCTGACGTCCATAGGATCTATGTGCACATCGTCAGCACCTGGATAGAGTCGGTGACCACACTGATGATGTGCGTTATCCAGTCAACTATATATACTCACTTGCTCTGGGGTTTGAGCCACGCTTCTTCGTATTCCTGCATGGCAGAGAAGCCAAAACTTTGCTAACGACTCTAGGAACCATGGTTGTTACAAAAAGTGGTGTGTCGAGTGGTGGGGGGTGTGTGGTGGTTGGATTGAAAGCGTTGCAAGGACGACACTGAGGACAATCTGTGACGAACAGCCTTGCTGATTGCACCGCATCGATGGGCGCAACGTGCATTCCGATTCTACTCAGATGTGACATCCACCGCATGATCAGACCTTGAGGGTCCCAAACTCCACCACCTAACGGCTCCTTCTCATGCCTGCAATGTACACGCTCGTACTTGCCACACCATCGTCAACATCTGATTTGATCAAGAGCTCCTCGAGGTGTCTGTGTCATCGACAGTTACCGGCTCCAATCGCCGCCAGTCACATCCACTCGCCACACCCGTACCAAGTTGGCGGCCTTCTGACTCTACTCCTCAGCTGTTCTCAGTTTCTATCGAATCGCTTGAACCATCCACGCGTTCGGGCAGGGCATTCGACGCATTCGATACTGCGTTCGACTCACTCGCGAGCCTAGTCCAGCCCTCTCAGGTGTTCCAGTCGCACATTCTGCCTGCTCCCCCTCAAGCAGGAATCCCTGTGCTTCAGACACGTCTCCATTTGCGTTCTCATCATGCTGGCATCTTTTTTCAAACTGTACTGTCTTTTGCTTGAAACGCGATGGGTCTCCGCATGCTATCTCATCGCCGTGATTGACTCCACTGGCCTCGTTTACCGGTTCAACATCCTGTATGGCCGTCTTGTCAACCGCCTCGACAACCATTGACATCTCAACCACTTCCAGCGCCCCGTCCATTCCCTCTGCCGTCACGATGATCGCCGCCTCGCTCGCATCCGAGTGCCTTCCCCCCATTTAGGAACCTCTCCGATGTCTCTTGCAGTTCTTGTGGCATTTATCGGGTATCTTATAGCGTATTTGACATACCATGTAAGTCTTCTTTCTCTGACGTTGTCGCTGCGACGTCAACGTCTTCAAATGTAGAAATGATTGCATTGCCATGAATCGCATCTACGCATTCGATGCCGTCGCCCATCACCGACGTGTGCAGGTCTTCACGTTTGGCACGTCGTTGTCGACATCCTCGGTTGCCTCGATCTTTGTCGTGGAGATCTTCAATACATGGTAAGCCTTCTTTGCTGACTGCCCTCTGCAGGTTGAACTGGGCCTCTGCGACACGCAACTGTCACGATCTGCGGACTGGCCCCTCCCTTGTCACCGCCCTCACTCGCGAGCGTCACAAACACATTCCTTTGTGCTAAGTTCTCGTGTCCGATAACCTCGCTGCCGCATCTCCATCACCGCGCCCTGTGACCAACATGCCTACTATATTTACATTACAGTAGTGACCTCTGACAATTTTCAATTATGTAGTTCACAATGAATGGATACAGTTAGTCTCTCTTCGATGTCATTCAGGAGCTGGAATGTATGAATTGTGATTGTGATTGTGATACATAAATGACAGAAAGGTTAGATAAAACAGACTGGGTAGTATGTATAATCAAGAACGGAAAGCGACGAGAGGTGGACAGACGCTACTATGTAGGTGACTATGACACGACGGTATACGACGGCGAAGCCAAGATGATAGAGGGAGAAGTGAACATATACCATGGTAGCACATATCCGCAAAGGGATGCATGTCCAAATGGTAACAAAGGATCACATCAGACCTGGAGTCCCTGATCAGTAACCTCCCTGTGAACTCAGTACAGGTTGCTGATGCTGAATAGACGGCGACGACATCTTCATCGCTGGCGTTGGCGGAGGACGAGGCGGGGTTTGATGCGGTGGTAGGGCTAGTGTGACACTGGGCAGAGGGGATGGACTATTATGTTGTAGGCGCGGAGACAGCGAAAGGGCAGGATATTGGCCTCCCGTGTACCAAATCCCCCGTTGTCGCCTGGACCGCCCCCATAATGCCCGGTCGCCGTTTGCTGATAGTGTACGAGTAGGAAGAATACCGGGAGAACTGTGAGGGCTAGACAACCCCGTAGCACCACCCACGTCTTGCCCGGTCCCGAGCGTCGGTGTCTGCTGCATCGGTGACCCATTCCACTCTCTCCCAGGAGGAGGCTTCAGATTTACATTGATCCCTGCACCCAATTGCATATTGAAATGTGTCCCGTTAGGTACCAGGTATGCCTGAATCTGCCGACCAGGCGTTGGCTGAATCGCTGAAGTCGGATCTTGACCTGGAGCAAGCGCCATCCTCGAGTTTTGCGTCGGTTGCGGCGAAAGGCCATTAGGCTGTCGAGGGGCCTGCATATAAGCACCATTTGGGATCACATACCCGTTAATTGGGCTGTGATACCCGTTCAAGGGAAGCAAGATAGGCTGCTGGATATCGACTTTCTGTCGTGGAGGAGACCCAGTTGCCATTTGTACACCTGTTGTTGGTGCAGCGCTGACCTCTGGTGTTTGCTGCGTACTTCCGTTAGAGGTCGGTCCATTGACGACAGGTGCACCATTCGGTATATACGAAGCTTTCACTGCATCTCTGTCCGTAGACAAGGGGAGGGTAGGCGATGCGCTGGGCGTGGGAGTGGGTGAGAAATCTGCATTTGATTGCTGATGGGATGATTGATGAGGGGGTAGTACAGGAGCCGAATTTGATGTCGCAGGAGGGTGAATATTCCCGCCAGATCTTCGCATATGAGGAATGGTGGCAGGAGGTTGCATGCCCTTCATGTATGCCCGCATGGATATCGGCATGCCATTCGGGACGGAGGGTAGCGGTACGCTGGTAGGCATTTGTCAGGAGGTTGCAAAGGGCGAGATGCCATTTGTAAATCCGCGCTGGACATTCTGTGTGTTTTTGTGAACTGGCAGGGTAGCAGCGATCCGAAATGGGGCGACAGCATACAGACGGCCATCTTGCAAGACGTAAATCGTAGCGTCATTATTGATCTTGTTCGGTGAGCAACGTCGTCATATGATGCAGATACCTCGGGTCATAGTCATCCACGAGCATACGGTCCTGTTCCTCCGCCCCTCTGGAGTCACAGCGGGATCACCATCCTGGTTAAAGCGCCAACGTTCTTGAAGACGACGTGCCATCTCCTCATCCTCTGCATTATTGAATATCTCCTCAGAGATCGACAAAACCGCGGCGTCGTCGCATCGATGTGATGTCATCATCATGAATACCAAGCTTGTGCAAAGCATCTCGCCTGTGAAGCGAGATGCCGCCAAGACGTGTCAAGCGGCAGCGAAGATAGCGAAGATGCTCAAGCTTCTTGTCTGTCTTCCACGCCGTCTGGCGATGGAGTACTCCGAGAGGACGGAGGAATGAGTTTCTAGTGGCGTCAAGGGTGTGGTAGCGTAAGCCGTTGGTAAAGGTTCTGCATCGAACAGATTAAAACGTGAAGAGGTGTTATTGCAAGTGAAACACACCTCCATGACATCCCTTGTAACCGTGGTCCCCCTCCTTGCGACACGCAAGATCACGTTTCATGGCCGCATTAATAAGACTGAGTCACTCCTTCGGTCGGATAACGGCTTCCATAGCTACTATTGGCGGCGCCACATCACTATCTCTAGCACGAAGCTCGAGACCCGGTAGATGACTGAAAGGACGCTGTCAGGCAACTTGAATCAGTGAAAGAGAGATTCGACGCACCCAACGGCCTCGGTCCTGGGCTTCGTCACCACGTGCTCCTTATCATGTAACAATCCGCCGTCGTCTTCCATGCTCAGCGATGGGAACTTGCGTTCAAGTTCAGCAAACTCGAGCCTTTTCTCGCATCGTCCTTTGTCAAGTTTTCGCGTTCAAGTAATAATTTGGCCAGGCCATGGACTTGTGCAAGCTCCACTTGCAAACAGAATAGTTTGTCGGAAGAAGTGGCTTGAGATGCGCGAATCTTCCAGACGGACTTGACTTCTAGGTGTCCATCTCGTCAAACTATAAAGAAGGGTCATCGTCTCTGAGCTGGAAAACCCGAGCGGACTGACATTCAGTGTTGGGGTGATTCTATGGCTACCCCGCTCAGTCTTTGCGCCAATGTGGATAGACTGCCATTGCTAAGCGCAGTAGTCGTGCTGGTGGAGGCATCCGAGCTGGTAACGGCAATGAAAAGACACCTCGGTAGTCTGAGAACGGGGGAAAAGCATGCAACATTCCATGCTCTATTAACAGGGGACCGGTCACCATTTACATGCGATGGGCAACAGAATACGTACGGTATAAAGGAACGGGGTCTTGTCATGGGTGACCTTCTCAAAGATCCCCATTACGAGTTCAAACTCATCTTCCGAGATGGTAACAAGCTGAGCACAGGTTCCTTGTCTTTCGCCTTGGCACTGGGTCGTCGTTCCAGATGTTGAAAGGATACCTCGTGCACAGGTGCCTTCTCCACGCGCTTCCTCGTTGTTGCTATCGAGCCACTCCTTGTCCGGTTCATTCACGGAATAGGAGAAGCCACCGATGATGTCACTTGCAGTAGACTCATCGACTGTGTCTGAGAATCGTGTGTATGCGTCGGACTACTTTCAGTGAGCGGGACGGTAGATCGCACAAATGCAGCAGGAGCCTTGTGGGGGACGGCGATGCGCGTGGTCCGGCTGACGGACTGGTGGCGGTGCGATGAGGCCAATACGTGATCTTCTCGCCTACAATTCTTCCCGTCACCAGACAACATGAACTACGTTTCTGGCATCATAATCAGCTTCATTGCTCTTAGCATGTGAGTCTACTGCTCCTCCTAAAATATATCATGTGCTGACGGACTTGTAGTATGTTGTACCTTGTCAGGCGAGTCACGTCTCTTGCCCGGTGCGAGCCAGGCACTCTGACAGCTTCCACAGCACGCATTATACCCATCCAGACGTCCGCGTCAGGAGTGGGGCGGAAGCCAAATCTCATGTGCCAGACGTTCCAAACGGGGAACAACAAGACTATCATGACATCTAGATATCCTAACTACTCCTATCATCCTGTAGGAGTGGTTGCAATGTATGCAGACCCCAAGTCTTAGACCCGTTCTTCTTGTGCACCATAGGTACTCTGTCGGTTCGCTGCTAATCAAAGCAATAAGCGGGACCTCATCTAAAATATATAATTAAGGAACAGTTGGCGCCAGCACGTCATGCCGTGTTTGTGGCTATACATACGTGTCTGCAAATCGCAGACAGGGTTGCCCTGCGTGTCGACGCCACGACCATGACCACCGTTGACGGCGTGACCACCACCAGATCGCAATGACTACAGTGACCACGGCCACCACCACAACTATGAGTAACGCCACCGCCAGCCACCACCACCTCAACTTCAACTCGAGGCCTTGACCACCACTACCACGATCGACGTTGCACGATGTCCACCTCAACTCCATCACTGCCCCCTCAACCTCAAGCTCGATAGGTCCTCATCCCTCGAAGTGTCCGTGGCCAATAAGTACATTCCACGCCTATCTATCAATCAGTCCTAAACGCACAGCAACCGGCAACGATGGATGTCGGCACAGGCCATCAACACCACCCCCGTGCAGCTAGCGACACAACGACGGCGACGATAGCCACCACCAGTGCAGGCAGCAGCACGACGACGACGACGCTTGGCAGCCAATGCTGCTCAGCAACAGACGTCGACGATGACACCGCCGTTTGCTAACGACAACCATCCCCTCCCTCCAGCGCATCGACATCGACCAGCCCACCACCACCGCCACCACATCGCCACCACCACCACCACCACCACCACCATGGCCACTAACGCAACGGCGACAGCCCCATTGCGCCAGCATGACAACGACGAAGGCCGGTCACCCCTCCACCCGCATCGGCCACCACCTTCACCATGCAGACGATAAAGGCCAGCCCCATTACCATCACCCTCACACAAACAATGGCCCCACCACCATGTCGACGACGGCCCTACCACAGCATGACCTCACCACCAGACGACGACGCGACCATTACCCAGACACAGTCGATGAGTCTACTGCAAGTGACATCATCGGTGGCTTCTCCTATTCCGTGAATGAACCGGACAAGGAGTGGCTCGATAGGAACAACGAGGAAGCTCGTGGAGAAGGCACTTTCAACATCTGGATCAACAGCGCAGTGCCAAGACGAAAGGCAAGGGACCGGACTGTGCTCAGCCTGTTACCATCTCGGAAGATGAATTCGAACTCGTGATGGGGATATTTGAGAAGGTCACCCATGATAAGACCCCGTTCCTCCATGCCGTACGTATTCTGTTGCTCATCGCATGTAAATGGTGACCGATCGCCTGTTAATAGAGCATAGAGTCTTGCATGCCTTTCCCCCCCCTTCTCAGACTACCAGGGTGTCTTTTCTTCGCTGTTACCAGCATCCACGTTTGCTGCTTTTGCAGTACCAGCTTGGATGCCTCCACCAGTACGACTACTGCGCCTGAAAAAGGCAGTCTATCCACATTGGCCGAACGCAGTACTGAGCTGGGTGGCCATAGAATCATCCCAACACTTGAATGTCAGTCCGCTCTGGTTTTTCAGCTCCGACACGACGACCCTTCTCATAATCACTTTATAGTTCGACGAGACGGACGCCAACAATAAATGCTTCCGTTGCTGAGAGATCCAGTCCGTCCGGAAGACTCGCGCCTCTCAAGCCACTTCTTCCGACAAACTATTCCGTTTGCAAGTTGGCCTGGCCAAATCATTACTCGAGCGCGAAAACCTGAAAAAGGACAATGCGACTCGAAAAGCCTCGAGTTCGCCGACCTTACACGCGAGTTCCCATCGCTGAGCACGAAAGACAACGACGCATTGTTACACGACAAGGAGGACGTGGTGAAGAAACTCAAGGCCAAGGCCGTTGGGTATGTCGAATCTCTCTTTCCCTGATTCAAGTTGCCTGATAGTGTCCTTTCAGTCGTCTACCGGGTCTCGAGCTTCGTGCTAGAGATAGTGATGTGGCGCTGCCAATAGTAGCTGTGGAAGCCGTTATCTGGCCGAAGGAGAGACTCAGTCTTATTAATGCAGCCATGAAACGTGATCTTGCGCGTCTCAAGGAG
>JAYMGJ010000369.1:0-41615 GCA_037178675.1 Scleroderma bovista
GGTTAGCATACACGTCCTGGTCAAGGTGTTCTCACATCATTCGATAAGGTTTTTGTATCCACTCAGGATGCCATTGCAACAAGGTTCGAGAATTCAAAAATCTGAAGAGACGAATCGGGCAATTGCAGCAATGAATTATAAAAACTGTCACTTAACTCGCCCTGGTTCCACCGGATAACACGCTCCGGACAAACAGTTACAGTTCCCCGAGGCGTTAGGGAAACACGAGGCAAGCTGCAGCCCAAGAACCGTATTGACACGGGCGGAGCCAGAGTTATGTGCGGCTTTGCACATCCTTTGTGACGCGGGAGATCAATGTGGATCCTTCTGAACAAAAAAAATTAGTTCACTCTATTCGCAAGAGCACTGCGGCCGTGTTTGTGAGCAGTTCCTCCGATTCAGACCTAGCACTGTTATCGTCCACCTCTCTACTTAACGACCCTGTGGCCATTACTGCATGTTTCCATACTTAAATGTTCTGGGAGCTTGATGCCGCATCGCCGCCCCTTTTCACAGGTTTTCTTCGAGTGGTAACCAGATACAGTTCGTGCGATATATATACCTAAAACTTTCGGAGCGCAATTATGCCACTGACTCGGGTTCTTCTCCTTCAAGTGTATCGCCTTCATCTTCCTCGGTCGTAAATGCTGTCATCGGCACAGCATACAACCGGATGACAGACTGGATATACCATTTCGGCTCAGTCAGTGGGGGAACATCACGACTGTTTGCAGCCCACCTTGTTGGGATCCTTAATTAGCACGTATTTGCCTTCGGGCATCTTCATGCAGAGGTCAGTAATTGTCCTGACTATCCCCCAGCCGTTGGCAAGGGAGACATTAAGCTGGGCCGCAAAATCGGTTGGACGCATGGAGGCAGTGCTAAGAATGACGTGGCGGGTATGATCCTTGGGGTTTACACGAGAGATGTATCTGAAATAAAAGGCGAGTATGCAGATAAGAGCGAGTAAAGTATACACGTATACGAAAACAAACATACCCCACTTTCATGAGATCAGCACCGGAGAGTATGCTCTGAACAGTCCATTTTGCCAATTTACAGCTGTTATTCTTCATCTCAGTGGCAACAACGGCACCGCGCTGCGAGTCCAACTTTGACCGCCAGTCAGGAGCGCCACCAGCCCCTGGAGCACGAGGATCGAACTCGTTCAGGGCACGAATAGTGACCAGACCATGACCCTCTTGCGGACTGCCTTGACCAGGCACGAAAGCGTCAACTTCTGTCCGTACACAAATTTTAACATCTTCGTCCTCGGTCACACCAAGATCAAATACACGATATCGGTAACCACAGGACGCCAGAGGCTCCGTTTCTTCCGCACCGTAGAACGGGTTCGGGTGAGCAAAGTCCGAGGCAGTGGTCTCGACCACTGACTGGAAACCGAAGTTTTGATTAATGTAGGTAGCTTCGAGAGACAACGAGGTAGCAGAGTTGATTGAGGGAGGTTCTTGAGCGGTCTTTTCAGAGGGGTTGTTGGGATTGGGTGGCGCAGCGTCTTGAGGTGGATCCGACGCATTTTCGTTGACAGTAACGGTGTCAAAGGGGCCGCCGTCGCGTTTATCGAAGAAGAGGCGGTTGCCTTCACGCACGATCACAATATCCCAGGGATACACGGATCGTGGAGCACACATCAGAACGGAAAGAATGACGTCGGTCGTGTAGATTGTTGCAGTATCTTTGCCAGCAAGCTATCCCAAATCGTTTGTGAAGTACTTAGAACGAAGATACCACTATTATTTACCTGCTGGATGACAGGATCATCTGACGTCGTTGTGTTATATTTGATGCGATCCAAGGGTTGTAGAGGCTTTTCTGTTTTGGTGGTGATGCGATCGTACGTTTTTTCATAGGCAAAAATACGACCATAGGAATCGCTATGATAGATAGCGTTTAATCGATATCCTTTAATAATGGGAGATTTATACGCACATGTCTTCTGGGTCATCGACCTCTAACCTAAGTTTAGCAAGGCGATGGAATTCAATCTCTTCCAGCATGCTCCACTCCGGTGAGATGGCAACAGATGACTCTCGAGTGCGGTTGTTCTGGGAACAAACATCAGAAAATTAGTGCATATAAGATGCATAAAGGCCACCTTCTCCCAATCTCTCCATCCCTTACGCCCCCCACGCTGGGCGCCTTTGTTGGGAGCAAAGGTACCCCCACGCGATCTTTGGCCGCCTCTGCTAATAAATGAGGGAGCCCCCCGTCCGGGGGCTCTTCCCCTCAAGAAGGCATTGCCGCGGCGGGGTGGCGCTGCTTTATTGTCGACCAGTGAAAAGCTAGATTCATCTTCCACATGGAAATATGCGAAAGCGCTAGCGGTACCGCTACCGAACGCCTGAGCACCTTCTCTCCTTGAGCGACCCGTAGTGCCTCGTGAGTCCCGAGCAGCGGGGGCTCCTACAGGTGCTTGGCGGCCATCACTTGCGGGATCGTTCCAGTCCGCGAATCGACCAAGCTTGTCTGATTTTGAAAACGGCGCATACGGGATGTCCTTGAACTTGAATTGCTCGGGGATGTTTGAAGATGAAGGACCCCATCCGCCATCAGGGTTGTTGTGAATCGGTGGCAAAGAGAACGAAGCCATTTGTTGTGCTGTTCACTGTTGCTGTCGTCGATAAGAAAATCAGAATTCTTCTGTGTACCCCAGGTCGTGGGAAATATTCATCATCTTTGCGTAGTCCATTCCTCAGAAGCCAGGCTCTCTTCGTAGAGGATAATCGTTCCTCTAGGAGGATAGTCCATGAAGTATGTGCAGGAGTCTTCACGAGTAGCTCGATACTGACGGTTCTTTGACAGCGTCGTCCGTGAAATCGATAAAATCAATGAGCGAGAGCTCGTTCTGGGTGTTAACGCCTCGTGGCACGACGACTACAAAGGTAGGGGTGAAATAGGCTTGCAACGATCGTGTCCAACCATGCGCAGATTCTGCTTACATCTTCATCGGTGGTCTACACTTCGAGCTTACAGAGGGCGACGTCGTAACCATATTTTCTCAGTGCGCTCAAGACCGCCATGTCACTCGTGCATCTGACTGACTATTCCAATAGGTATGGCGAGGTCATGGACGTGAATCTGCCCCGCGACAAGACGACGGGGAAAACAAAGGGCTTCGGTTTCTTGATGTACGAGGACCAGCGGTCTACGGTGTTGGCAGTTGATAATCTCAATGGCGCACGAGTCCTGGACAGGATCTTACGGGTTGATCACGTGAAAAATTATAAACAACCGAAGGTACAGGATGAAGCCGGAGAGTGGGTTGACCCAGAAGCGCAAACTCTAAATGCGAAACCTGAGCTCATTGTTGGTGAGTATTCCATATGTTGTGCGGATGCCATGACCTTGATATTTTTTCAGGCGAGGCTCCAGAAGCTGACTCCGAGGCTTCGTCCGTTTTCTCTATTGACCCGGAGGACCCTATGCGAGACTATCTGATTGAGAAACGCAAGGAGATGAAGGCAATGAAGAAGTCTAAGAAATCTAAGAAGGAGAAACGCAAAGATGACACACCGGAGGAACGTCAGGCACGAAAGGAACGGAGGCGCGAGAAGAAGTCACGAAAAGAGCAGAAGAAATCAGAAGGTGTGAAAGGAGTTGAGGAGCTCCTCAAAACCCTTGGAAGTTCTGGCGAGCGTAGACATGGCAGGCACATGGACGATGATGACCATGACCACCGCCGCGACAAGTACCGATCGCCCGGGAGAGACCGACGTCGTTCCCCCTCACCTTCCAGAAGACGGCGAGATTCTTCTCTCAGTCGTTCACCTGCTAGGGACTTTCCTCGAGACATCCGTATGAGGAGTAGGTCCTCCGAACGCGATATGCGGTCCGAGCGTCGCCACAACGCCGAGTACGAGAGCATCCGTTCCGAGGCATCGTACTCCCGCGGCTACAGTGGCAGGGACCAGGATTTTCGTTCATGAGTACTGGGGGACGCAAATCCTCGGTAACGATACATTAGTGATCTACCTTTTGATCCCCATTTAGATCGTCCGCAGGTTTTATTTTCGCCCTCAACACAGTGGCGTAGTGGGACCCTACAGCATGTATATTTGCCGACATCTCGCACGCTGATCTGTTCGTGCACACATTCATCTATTTTCGCGAGTGTCCTTGTGTGAGGCAACGTGATCACTCCTTTATTGTATTTTATTGCTCACCAAGTACTGCGTTATGCTCCCGTGTCCACGTGCGCATCGACATGGGTCTTTCATCTCATGTGAGATACACTAGTATGTCATTTAAACCTACTTCTTTTGCGCTATCAAGCACGGTTAGATTGACTGATTCGGTCTAATAAAATTTTGTTACGTATGGTGCGTGGCTGACTTATTGCTTCATTCATTCCTGAAGGCCCGACTACTAGTGACTCCTGCCCGTGAAGCGCGTAGCAACGAGCCCAGGTTGGATCCTCAGCGTTCCTCCTGGACCTGTACGTCACGATTAGAGTGGATATATTTCTCTTTCATTTTTATGACAGGGCTGTGCTCAAGGCTTCCTTCTACTCGGTGTAACTTCGGCTGCTCGTTCAGAGTGGAGTATGGAACATTTATGTGTTCGGTATTTCACGATGCTCACGGGAAAGAAAATACAACATTATGGCCCATGCTGGGTGTTAGACCCCAGAGAACGGGGAAATGAATGCTGTGATAATAAAGGCTTTCGTGTAACAAAGACAATGAATTCGGCCGCCTGCGACATAGGGGATATCCAAATCGGTGAAAGCGGCCTTTGTCTCGGAATCAATTGAGGGTCGTTGCCTGGACACGGTTTTCATTGTGAACCAATTGTGAACGCAGTGGACTACCCTTCTTGATTCTTTGAGCACCCAACATCCCTTTCTCTTTCAAAGGAGACAAGCAAAGTCTATGACCACACGTTCCACACGAAATCGAGGGTCAGAGTATATAAACAAAAGCGGCCCTTCTTCCAGTGAACTCTGAGAGACTGATCCTTCACCCCATGTCTCCAAGGACTCGATCATCCAGTGGGACCGCTCCCACAACGCCTGCTAAGCCGCGAGTGAGCACAGGCTCGAGTGGTCTCCCTACACCCGGCAGCACCCCACGCCGTGCACCCCACTGCACCAAGTGCGGCCGCCCGCGTGCTGGACATCCTCGTTCCGGTTGTCCGTATGCTACTCAATCAACCCCCGCCTCCCCATGTTCCACTAAATCTATTTCCGTAACCATTCCCACCCCGACTGCAGACGAGGGCATTGCGCAGGAATTATCTTCGTTGCGTATTGCTAACCCCACCGAAGAGAGGAAACCGGAGTTTGACCAGGCCGGCCGCGGTAAACGCCGCCTTTCGGTCAGGTTTGCACTTGTCCCCGCAGAGACGCTAGCGTCTCTTTGTACAACAGACTCCGAGCTTGTGGAGGGGTTATTGGCTCCTGGAATGATGAGCGACAGCTGTGCCGAAGAAGACCATGATGTAGTGCTGCGGTGGAGGAGGACACTTCTTGATGTGGACCCCCCTTCTCGCGAATCGCCAGAACGCGTCATCACAGCGATTGATGAAACGAAACAACCGGTCCAGGTCACTACCCCTTGTCTGTCACGTAGAATGCCATGCACTCTGGATACCCCAACTGCAAGCCTCACCGTGACCGAGCCGCTTTCGGATACCAACGTCGACAGCGCAATCAACATGAACGATACTATTTTTTTACTTCCTGATCCGGACGTCAAGAAACCCAGGCCTCTCCAGCGCACCATGAGCGTCGAGCAGCGGTCACTCTTATTAGAGCGTCTTAATCACTCTAAAAACGCGGCGGCTACATTGATATCGATCGCGAAGGGTGAAGTGGAGAACGTCCGCAAAGATGCCCAACAGGTGGGCTTTATTGTCCGTGTTCTCCCCTGCGGTGGAGAAGATGATCAGCGGTGGATAATACTGGGTACGGATGCACAAGCTATGGATTTGCTGGAGAAGAGGTTTTCCGAGGAGGATCAGAAGAGAAAGAAAGCGCAAGGTGGAGGGAAATTCAGGGCAGCCGCAGGGGGAGCACTTTTGGGAGCCGTGGCTACTTGGACGGGCTTAGCTTTCTCTTGAACTCGTACGTATCGTGGCGCTGTTCCTGTGTCACCAACCCGCTCGGGCCCCCATCACGCAATGCTTACCTTGTGTACCATACCCAGATAACTCGTGTACCGGTGAACGTTTGAATGGTTCTTCCTCGATCTACAGATCTTCTCAATCCACAGTGGAGTCAGCCTCAAACTTTTCATCTTGTCGGTGGCCGTCACATTCGCTGCGCATCAACGGTCTGCATAGTGGATGCAGAATCCGCAAGGCAACACAGGGTATTAATTCAAGGATATGTACACGGAGTGCGGGCCCCCCGGCCCAAGGCACTGCGGAGTGATTTATGTCACCCAGCTGCATGTTCTTCAGGAAAACAGGGTGTGTAGACTAATGACATCTTCGCTACGCAGGATGGCAGCTGATCTCGGAGTCCAGACATACATATGTACGGACGAAATGTTGGAGCATGGCCACGATGAGTCCTGTCAATACGTTCCACGTATTGTAAGTGACTGATCGAGATACAAACTATCATGACGTATTGGCGACACGCCTACTACATTTAAAATTAAAAATCATGTCACAAGCAGGTTGTGGCATGTGTTAGGCTCACCAGCGAGGAGCCTCGAGCACCGCCGAAATATTGTGATTCGGAAGCAGCTGCCATCTAGTCCTGGACAGTCAGCCAGCCCAAGTATGAATTCTGTCACTTTATAAAGTGACTTTACGTCTCTACAGCGTGGCAAGTGGCATAACCACTTCATGTTCTTCTGATACATTACTGGCATGCATACAGCACATCGAGGCTGCGTTGGAGCCCTGGACCCCGGACCGACGGCGGATCAATCTTTTGTATCTAAGCACACGGCAGTCCGCGTTGAATTCTTCTGGAGGAGTTTCTAACGAGTTTGGGAAGATTGTATGTTGTCCGCATGCTGTCGCTTTACCAATGGACGGATATGAAGCAGGCCAAATGGGCGTTAGGTGGTGGCTCACATCTGGCTTATTTCTATACAGAGGATCCATTGGAGAAATACGGCGCAGTAGCCGGGGATGACTTGATCTCGGCCACTGATGCGTTCGTTGCGAAGGACACCTCACCTGTCTCCGTATTAGCTCCTCTGCGGACGCGAATTTGATTATAGGTAGAAGTTTGATGTGATGGAATCAAAAGCCTCCTTCGCTCCCAGCAACATTGCTAGATTGGTTGTGATTGTGGACAGTCGGAATCTTCCTAGACAGTAATAGGACTCTACGGCTGGACGTCCACTGGATCGAAAGAGAGAATCGAAGTGTACATTCGAGTAGCCCAACGTTCTGCTGGAATGTGAAACCAAAAATATTGGGGACACCGACCTGCATTCTGGAGGGAGAACGCCCCTGGATCCTGGAGAACCAATCTTCCAGTGGCTCCCGGCTTCGCTTTTTATTGGAAAGGTGTCGGCCTGCCCAACTCGATGTCGCACTCATTGCAAGGGGGATACGATCTGACCAAGTAACAAATATTCGCGAAAAAGTGCAGCCCCTGTCGTGCCGCTGAACGCACGCCCAACCAACACAAACAACTCCAGGATCGACGAACAGCGCTCCTTCACTCTGTACAACGCTGTGTTGTCTCTGATCTGTGGCGGTTTAATGGGCCTTGCCAACAAAGCAAGGTTCATGCCAGCGACAGCTGCCACTTCCAAAGAGCGCGACGCTTCCATAAGTAGAAGCAGATGATGGCTGCGCATCGCCGCCTGGTACACAGCAGGGCTGTCACGCATCGATGTGACACGGTAGCACTAATCTGCCAAGTCGACGTCACGCGCAGCGGCATGGATTGCCCCAAGTAGGACTGCCTGCTAGTAGGCATGTGGGGTATACTCACAGAAAGCAAAGTTGTAAGTATGAGTACATTTGCACTTTTTCAAAACGAGACGTTCCTTCAAAAGGGTGAAGGGAACCGAAACGGTTCCGATAAGTGCGAGTCACTCCAGAACTCGTAAACTCGTTCGTCACATCCACATCTGTGTGTACAAATGGTTGCAGACCTTATCTGTTTAATATTAGCGGTCCCCACGACGAACGAGTCGTTTTACTGGACGTCAAGATGCTCTGGCCTATCGCGACGTGAATATCGCTCCTTATTGGCCTGACGATATACTGGTGTCTATCGCCAAGGGTGAGGTGGGGAATGATGCCTCTTTCTCCATTCGCGAGCGAGGTGGGCCGCGGACAGTGATCTTAGGTATGGACGCCCGGCTGGTCCGATGAAAATCGGAGGAGAATGCGCAGCGTGAAAAGAGGATGCAGAAGGGGCACCTTTGATGTGCTGGTTGAATTTGAATTGGTAAGTGATTCATGAGACTTTTGGGTTCCAGGCTGTACGTGGAGGGGCCCCGTCATGCCCCCTCACGGCTTGGTCGCGGCACTGCTTACCCTGCAACACGCAGCTTTGGGTTTTTCAATTTCGTACCACTACAGGTAAATTTCATGGCCCTGCAATCTGAATCTCGTTAGTTTACTACTCCCCGTCAAGCTCATCAGGATTGATTTCTCAATAGCAGGCGCATGGGGTCTGCAAGGCACATCAGCCACAATCCACCGTAAGCTGCGGGATGCTCCACATGTGGCCAGCCTGGGGGTGGCCCATCAAATTTCCGAAAAGAAAGGAAACATAAATTGGCCTTGTCGTCAACTGCGATGAATGCAAGGGCGACAACTGCTCCATATGCAGAATACAGGCCAACCACCGCATGGCGTGCCCGTCTTCTGACCAGAACCCACTACCCAAGTCACATAAATCCGAAAACAAGTGGCGAGTAATTATTTATTTTAAATACGATTGAAACATCCATTTACAAACCTGGAAAGTCGGAACGTAATCTGCTTTTGAAGTAATGCAACCAACCCATCAAGATGCTACGTCGCATTTAGTATCAATTCGGGGAGTAAACAATTAGAAAACATGCGCATTCCAGGGGCAAAGCGGGTGGATCGCTGGTACAAAATTACCCCATGGGGCCGAACTCATTCTTGGATTTCTTCGCTAGCCGTTTGGGGGATATGATGCGACCCTCGACAGGCGAACGTTCGAGGGGTGATGAGACTTATACGTTTTCTTTTGGCACATCGGAGCTCTCGAGCGCGTGAAGGATGCATGTATCAGACTTCCTGTTCAGACATCAGACACTCCTGCTCATAAGACCAAATGGATGGAAAGCAATAACATTGCAAGGCTGGTACGATAAATGAATCAGAGTAACAGAGCGATTATATAACATGACTATGCGGGGAAGAAGAACCGGCGACACCTAAACATCGTGTTTGGAATGAACGATGGTATCTACCTTGCCCTTGCCACTTCTCCTCTTCAGGCCCATATGAATCTCTTTCTTGTGGCGTCTCCAGCTGTCCCTAGACAGCACTTTACGGCATTCGTTCACCCCACACACAACCTTCTCCTTGCGACGGCTGTTGTCACGGGGTCGACGGAGGCGGCGTGTTCTCACCAAAGATAAATCTGAGTGAATCGGAGGAGGAGGGGATAAGAGGGTCGTGTCCGAGCGACGGTCAGACGAGTCTGTGTCCGTGCTGGAGGACCTCCAGCTGAGAAGGGGATCAATAGCTGTGGAGTGAACTGTGGCGTACTGCTGTGGACATTGATTCCGCACAGCTTGGAAGAGTGCTACTTCGTTATTTAGAAGTGCCCCCGTGGTCCATAATAACGGAGAAATATCGTGGTGACCAGTGATAGTAGTATTGGGATCCTGTTGTGCATGATTATACAAGATGGGCACCGGATGGGTGCCAGACGGGTTGGGCTCATACGGATAGAGCGGCAGAAATAACATGCTCATAGTAGCTGGTAAAGGGGGACCGCTTTCCTCACCAACTACGACTACAGGATTAAAGCTGAAGAAGCATTTCAGTGGATGATTCGGAGTATGAAACTAATAACTGACTTGAGTTCGAGTTCTGTGGTATGACAACTGCATCCACCCATCCCAGAGACGGAAGGAGGATGTACGTCCATGGGGACGACGCCGCTGTGACATTTCCATGAGCCAATGGTCGATAAGAAATCAAGCAAGAACAAACGGTGATGAGACGTAGCAATTCATGTTCCGGGTATAAAAACCAAAGGATGGAGATGTGACGGACAACGTGTAGAGTTTGGTGGGGTATGTTCAGTATAACTGTGAAGTTTCTAAACGAAGAGGCTATTTATACTTGGAACCACGCCTAGCAAAACCGTAGGGGGGTCAGATTTTCAAAAAAGATGACAACGTGTTCGCAAAGGAAAAAATACCGAAGGCGTGCAGAAGCCAGGTGATCCGGAGAGTGCGCGGAACGCTGGCGGATGTTTGTTGGTCAGTCCGATCAGTAAGATTTTAAATGGTATTTGATGCATATCTAATTGCCAACTTTGGTATGGTTACTTTGCCCCATAGGTATGCACCCTACACAGACCTTTTGCTTAGACCAACTTGCCAACAGTATATAAGGTCATTGATGCACCGGAAGAAGAGTCAATGCATATACCTGAACCAAAAAAATGAAATGAGGGCTCAACATACAAAAATGTTAGGAAAAGGATTTCGTGAACGAGGTTTCCGTGAGGCGTCTCGTATTAACCTAGATCGTGTCTGGGCAGCTCACAGAAGATCTGACCCACATCATCGATGGTCGGTGACCGGTGAACTCCCCAGCCCGCGATGTGATGCTAATGATGTGCGCTCAGTGCCATGAGGAGAGTGGAGCGCCGCGCTGTGTAGTCACGCGACACATGGACAATGCATTCCAGCGTTCGTCGAGATCTTCGACCGTTGATTAGGAAGTCAACTTGCAACGTAGGTCTCTTGCCGCTTCGTGTAACAGAGATTCGTGTGCCAGTTCGGATTTGCCTAGAATCTTGGCCCACTCGGAGGTGTCGGAGGATAGTCAGGTGGAAAAGATTTGTTTTTGTTGTGGTTACGGGCGTCGTCCATACAGGTGATCGGACGAGTGAGCCATGATCAAAGATGATTGTCAGATCGTGAGAAACCTGCGTGCCGACGTATCTTCAGTTTCGAATTTCATGTGGCAGTCACACACGTTCTGCATATGAAGTTCAAGTTCGGGCTTACATCTCTCCGCAGCTAACACATCGAGTCGTGCCATAATCCATGAGGGGGCATGGCCGCACTACACACGACAATGTAGAAGTGCAGTCTTCGTTACGCACAGTTACCTCTGCCGAAGGAAGGGAACAAGTATCTGATTGGTAGCCTTGTCAAGGCTAGTTTGTCTTGCTTGAAAGATGCTAGTCTTTCTACCACAGCCCTCGATCTCATGTACCTTCTGCGGTGACTAATGGTGCGCAACGAAGAAGACTACGGGGGAGTGCTGAATTACTGATTCGGACGCAGGTCTCCTCTTCTCGCGGGAAACCATATAGTATTGCCGCAGGTGAAGCGAACAAATCGGATCTAGGTCTTCTGTTGCCAAGTTGCCCTCGGATGCTAAAGTCGGTGGTTCTATTTTTACTTCTCCATGCTGAGAAATCCAATTCAGCGTACCATGCGTGTTAAGGAACGGTCGCTCTTTTGGAATATCTCATTTGTTCTAAGATCGCGTGGAGAGCATCCGCAACATGCAGTTGCTTGCTCTGTAAATGTCGTAAGAAATGAAGTTCTTGCGCAAAAATGACCGTGATCTCGTTGGCAGTCATCACGTTCATTAACGGTCCAAACAATAAGCATCATATGATACTGAACTCAAAGACAAGCATGCGGAATCGGGGAGGCACGTTGGCCCAATGAAATGTGAGGCACTCGGACCTACGTGGTATAATAACGAATTTCAGCGGTACCAAGAAGTTCACCCAAACCTTCAAGTGATATCTCCGTCACCAGCTTCTTTTAAAAAGTAGCAGCCGTGGTACAGTTGGGTTAGATCCAAGTCGTCAAAATTTAGCCCAGGCTCACCATTTTATCACAGATTTAATTTTCGTATACCGTGCATGAAGTATCAAATTATCATGGTGCAGAGTCGTATCTAGTCCGTCTTAATAGCCACACGATTACGTCTCAACGAAGCTTATCACACAGCTACGACGGGATAACGCGGTGGTGTTAAGATGCGAGTATGCGCGAGTTCGGCGAAATCACGCCTACTTCGAAACGTTCCAGCTGACTAATTCCCGCGACCGTCTGCTTTCAGGTTACTTTCAGGCTTCAAGCTTCAGCCACCCCCCTTGTTCTAATGTCATAAGCGGGATGCAGGGTGCAGCAGTCCAGGGACCCACTCGAGGACAAGCCACGGGGCGATAGGTTGACGGACCGAAAAAAAAAAGTATCATGAAGCCATCAGTTGCATTCCAGGTCTAGATGGCCCGTCCTCACTCTGTTTCACTTTATCAGATAGCAACAACTCAGGGTTAGACTGTATCCAGACGATGTCAGGATTTTGGCAAGGAATAAATCTCCGACTTATGTCCTGCTACGTAAATATCGTTACCAACGAACAGGGGTGCAATGCGTTGGCATATGTAAATTCATCACGGCATGCAATTGTCCTCAGCACAGCAATATTGTAACCTGCCAGGCAGCCAGGGATCCAATAGGATCCAATGCCGAGTCACAACGCCTCGGGTGCCGGCACCGACAAGTCGGCCGTATTATCATTTCATTTCATCGCACGCATAGTGACGTAGAGAATACAACAAACTTACTGTCAAACTCTGTTGGCGACGGTCCAGTCTGGTCAGGTTCAATGTCAAGGCTAAAAAGGAAGTACCATAAGGTGATTACTGGACAAGCTCCACGACTAAGGTAGGGTCTGGACCGAAGAGTATCAGATCATTGCAAGGCATCATGCTCGTCTTTCATTTTCCGTAGCTTCTTTCTCTTCTTCCCATCATGAATCTCGTTTCGATGCCGCCTCAATGAATCCAGAGTCATCTCTTTACCACACTGAGTACAATTCGCCTTCTGTTTACGCATCGCTCTACGACGGTTGGCGTAACCTTCCTGGCAGCGGCGGAGGAGACGAGCAGGACGAGAAGTCGAACCTGTTTGAGGCGCGGAGTAGGGTAGAGATACACTAGACCCTCCATCGGTCCAACCGCAATACGAGTCGGAATCAGAACCACGGAGTGACATAGTCCCGTGAGAAAGTAGCATGGAACTATGCTGTGCAACTTCCACAGCTTGGTAAGAAGTGTCATCGTTCGTTCCGAACTGTGTATCATTAGCACTTGATAATGAAACGTGGCTTGGAAGTGGAGGGGTGGCAGTGACGTTGCTGGCCACAGGAGCTTGAAGAAGATCGGCTGGTGGGGCAAAGTTGCTTGAACTGCCGGGGAAGGAGAGCATTCCAGAGGATAGCATGCCATGAGAAAAGAACGTGCCATTCCTAGACTCCATGTCAATGATCCTGTCCCAACACCCTGACAGAATGTGATGTCGACAATTCACTTGGAATGGGGACAGGAGCCTTATGATAGTGTCGATTGCCCTAGCTGAAGATTGTATTTGAGGAAGAGTCAATGGATCAGCAACTGGACTGACACCGCAAAGGGGTCTTAGTGGAATAAAATATAGGATCAAGCTATCATCTACCTGAATGCAGTGTGCCCAATCTCCGGAATCGAAGAAGTGGAAGGACTATTCATGAAGCTATCATTACTGGAGTAGTTAGTAAGACGAAGACCGATGCTTAAGGGAAATAGGAACGAACGGGGGTGTGGAGAACAGCCCTGACATAGAGTAATTGGTGCCCACATCAGAGGCGTAGCCGTCTACAGGGTGCTCTTCGAGCGGTGCGTAGATCATCCTAGTAAAAACAGGATCATCAACCACGGAGGCGAGAAGGTGACGATAAGCAACTCGTACTGCATTTCTGAGCGGGGTTCGGGAAGGAGAATGTCCAGGTTGGGAGTCTTTGGAAGTCTTTTATAGCAGTACGAACCGAACGGCCCCAGTGACTAAGTGGTGGTGGCCAACTGCACAGGTAACGACACGAGGTGGCCACCATATGCTTGGCATGTACAAACCTTGGATCTTGAGAGACCATGGCTGATTGTACAATCTCAATAGTCAACCTTCCAAACTTCATCGCATGCTGCTAATCAGAATCAATGTTTATTCGCTTACGTACGTATCAAACCTTAGATTAAAGTTGAGGAACGTAACACGACGCTGTACAATATACAATTTTAGTACGCTCAAACACTAAGAAAAACATGAAGCAGTGGATTAAACTTGAAGTATTACACCCATCTTTCATCGAGATTTTATAAGGCTGGAATATCGGCAGCGTCTGTCGATTAGGCACGGTAAAAGAAAATTAACTGGATGCTGCCCAGATCCCCGGCAAGACATACCAGAATCAGACAACGACCTTCCCTTAGTAGAACAGACCACGGCCGTGCAGCATGTATGTATGGTCCGTTCCGCATGATTGGCCGACTTTGTCCGCTGTGAAGTGAATAGAGATATGTGTTATCGCAAACAGCTGGAAAGCGCCCTCGTGGACAACACATGCCCACAATCAAGGCCTCACTTCATTCCTGCAGCGATTGCATAGTAAAAACGAGACATACAGATTTAGGAAATAAAAGATCACCGGCATGCCTTGCTGAAGAATGGAGGTATTCCAGAAAGATGTGAAGCCCCCGAAGTTCGTCGGCCCTTGCGGGCCATTTGTTACTGAAGGCCTGACCCTGCAGACATGCGACCTTGATCCATTGTCTCGAGAGATGAGCTGATGGCAGCAATGCAAGAATGGGGTTATAATACGGATAGCTTGTGGTGGGATTATCGATGAGGGAGTCTAAGTTGGCGGTGCAGATATTCCAAGTCCGACAGGCCAGGGGCTACGACTTTGCATTACAGCTGGGCACTGTGATATGCAGCGAGGCTATTCCTAGCGTTTACCATGTCGTCTCACTCCGAGTCGTTCGAATCGTACATCCAAGGAGTAGAACAGGACGAGCATGGCACCGGTGATCTTCCAACTTACAACGATGTAGTCACACAGAGCCCGAACTCTCGGTGAGCATATTGAAGTGATGGATATCAAACGATGGTAGTTAACAATTGTTTTGTGTACCACAGGTTCGGTCGCTGGAGGGGATGGATTGAGAAAAGGTTAGGTACCCTGGATCCGAATGAAGTGTCTAGCCTGACAGATAGCAGGGCAGCGGAAAGGTATGCAGACATCTCAGTGGAAGAGCTTGAGCGCAGACGCGCTAGAGGCTGGGGAAATGGACTAGAACAGGAGCTTGGGCCGGTAATGTTCAATGGTAGTTATCAGGCTGTTCTGACCTAGCAGTGTGGACAGGAGACCCTAGTGGAAGAACCGCTCCCTCCCCTGAACCGGAGCCCTGCGCCTCCCTTCCCTATCCCTTTGCGGATACGAGTGGGCGAAGATCTTCTATCTGCCTCGGCTTCTTCAACAGTTCATGCGAAACAAGCATCACTTGTCAGCGAGGATGCTTCACCTTGCACACCGACCGCGGGTGGCTCAGGCACGCTACCCCAGCCGTGCCAAACGACAACTAGGGAGACTTTAATCCCTACTCATTTGCAGGTGCACCAGTTTGGATCTCGTTTTCTTCCTCACACAACCTCGCCCATACGCTGTGTGCTCCCCCTTCAACGGGATCGCTTGCTGCTTATTGGGACAGACAAAGGACTTTCAGTCATGGACATGTACCCTGTAGAATGGGCAGATGGAAACGATGATAAAGTGGGCGTTATCCAAAAAGGTCCCAGTGAGGCTCAAGCACTTGCAGTTTGGACAGGAGAGGCGTACGATACGTTCTATTCTCCATTTGCATGACGACTAATCTGGCCATTATAGAGTGTATCAGCTGTCCATTCTCGAGTATGAGGACATAGGAGAGGGAACACCCCAGGGCGTCGTGCTGGCACTTGTGGGCCCTGATCCCGACGCGCCGTCCGCATCCAACTCCCATCAGGAGTCTCTCCGCAGCTTGAGGATGTACAACCTCGCTAGTCTGATGTCACTAGGCAAGTGGATCATCGCTCAGCAAGTGGGTACACACCATTTTATTTCCCAGTGTATCTAACGGACCTTCTCGCACTAAGGGGGCTAATCCAGTTGACTTGCGCAGAGCTTCTGATTGGAACCTCCAACAAACGCCCGTAAAGAAGCACCGCGCAGCAAGTAGCATCACGAGGGGTATAAAAAACTTAATCGTTGATTCACCGCCACGCGTACAGCAACCTGCAACTTCATACGAAACGTACCTTTCGGCCCAAAGTCCGAAGCGGCACAACACCACCGCGACAGCAGATTCTTCCTGGGACGTCGTTGAGGACCTACCCTTACGTTGGGCAACCGATTTTGTCCCTCTTGCCTCACCTACTTCGCGTTTGGCTAATCTGAGTGTAATTGCTTATGCCCTTTGGCAGGAAGGGGGACCTGGTCCGGGAGGCGGACGGCACGGACGTCGCACTTTACTTGCGGTCGCAACAAAATACAATATATTTTTATATGAAACCCCAAAGGGAGAGAGGGCGTTCCATTTTGTAAAGGTAACTAGTGTCAGCCACTGATCGGTGCATGAGCGTGCTCTGATGTGACTCCCGCAGGAATTCTACACTCCAATTCAACCCCGAAACCTTACTTTCGTGCATCAGTCGGTGCAAGAGATATCCAGATCACCATCTGACGCAAGCCATATTCGTGTCAGCGGGGGGAACGGTCACGCACGTGTGCCTTCATCGGAGTCATCGTTCTCCCTGCAACATCATCGCCATTCCAAGGTTCCGTCGACCAACCTCACTTACAGTGCACAAATGGAAATGTTTGTTGTATTCGATAAGAAAGCCGGCCTCATCCGCATCGCCGATTCAGCAGTGACGGAAGTTGAGATGTACGATACCAGCGGCTACGGCTTCCTGGGCTCAAGAGACTCACTGGCAGTTGCAGGCGTGCCCACCACGCGCCGTTCCCGTGCCTCGATCGATTTTGCGGCTCTCAGGGAGGGGAAAGGTGTATGGGTACTGCCCAGCTTGGTCGAACTTCCCCCCGTCCAAACCCCAAGTGGCGGCCTCACACCACCTCGTAGCATATACATCCTCACACGTGGAAAGCAATCACATATTGTCCCCGCACCCCTGCCAGCGACTATCCAGGCAACAGCGCCTCTATACCTGATTACATGGAACTCCCACCCCTCGAGTGTTACCCCCCGCGTATGCTTACCCCGTCTCCATAAGTCGCCGAAATCGACAAAGACACCACCTTTTCTCCAGCTCATTGGGATGGGAGAAGACGGTCTAGAGGTGCACGAAATCCCTCTCATTGCTCTGTCCAACAGGAAAGGGAAAGAGAGAGAAGGTGCCTCCGTCGAGGTAACCCATATCCAGTCTTTTGTAGGCGAGACTGGCTTCCTCGCTAGCGGCGGTCGTTGGCACCAGCTCGGGTCAGGTTTAACGGCACCTCAGCTCGAGAGGACAGACTCCGCGACGTCCACCAGCTCATACGGGAGCGCCGAGACTGAGGAAATGGTGTTGGAGATGAGAGCTGCGGCGGGCGTGTACTGTTCGCTGCGTAAGGATCTCGAGGATTGGAGGGTCATTTGGGTTGGTGGGGACAGCGACGAGGTCGGCGAACATGACGAAGACAAGGATGGCGTGCTTGTATAATACGTTACTTTGGTTCGACTATGATATAAATAGGATGGTTCTCTGACACTCACTGGCACTCACTCTATGTACTGATCGGATCATGCGGACTGGCTTTTATGTGTCGTGTGTTGCATGTGATATTTGATGCTTTAGTACTTGAATTACAGGACGAGTCCAAGGGCAACAAGGAAAAGAACAGCCTAAAAACTACAGATGCCCATGCGTTGGGTTGTATAAGAGTCCAGATACGAGAGTGCGAAGGGTGACAAATGCAACCAGGATATCGTAAATTAGCAGGTAAAACAAAGCAAAACCCAAGTATACCAATCGCCCTGTTACGAGTTATGTTGTGCGTCATTAGAAGTTGAACCTTGCACGGTGGTAAAAGAAGAAAAGGGAGGCTTCGGACTCGATTCGTCCAACGATTGACTAGGTTTACGCCCCTGCGGAATAGGATTGGGCTGACTTGATAAGGGTTTCTTCTCTCTGATTACGACGAAAGATCGTCCAGTTTCAGGCCTCGGGGGCAATGCGCTACTATCTTCTGCTTCCGAGGCATTTTCGAGGATCTGCCCATCACTATGTCTTCGATTACGTCGAATGTTGAACCAGCCTTTCTTCTTCGGTGGCTGTTGTGACTGTGCCCCGGTGCCTGCTTCCACATCCACTGCAGCACTTGCACTTGGCACACCGTTCACAGTCACTGCTGCACTCCGCCTCTGCATCTCTGGTTCGAGCATTGGATGCGATTCCTGCGCAGCCATAGAAGGATCCACCATCCCAGCCAACTCCCCGACGATAATGGCAGTCTGGCTCTTCGTCCGTGCATGCGGCATCATCGCCCCCACCGGAAGACCCGAGCTAGTGAGCACAGGTAACCTCGCAACATTTGCGACAGAAGTCATCGACGTCGACACTGCATCATCCACGTCCCGGGGCAGCAGCACCGTCTTGGCTGGGCTCCCTGACCCACGTCTCTCGACGCTCGGAAACGTCAGCGTCGATCCCCCAGCAACCCTGTTTGAGCCCCCTGTGATTGCGTATGGAGATTCGTAGTGTGCGCGACCCCCGCCAACACGCGAGAAGCCGGATGAGGAGGCTTGCGGAGGCGTCGACTCAGAGCGGTCGTATGAAGGTCGACTGCCAGGATTCGGGAATGGCTGCCATGCCCCCATGATGTGTGTACTCTCGTCATCGTCATCGCTGTCTTCTCTGTACGGTCGCAGTGCATGCTCGGGACGGAGCACCGACGGCGGTGGGACAGCAGAGTTGTGCGAAGCGGCGGAACCCTTGGCAGCCTGCACAAAGGACGCGTTGGGCGGTACATACGAAGACGAGTCTCGAACGGAAACGGAACCACGATTAAGAGGAGTGTTTGGGAGTTCGGTCGCGCGATATCGACGGCGTTCGCGACCGCGCCGGGACCCACCACCGCAACATCCAAGCAACCCAAGCACGCCAACCAGGCCACTGTCCATAGCGTGACTCGACCTGTCAAAACCGACGCATCCAACGATGCGAACAAGCGCCTCAATGACTTTGACGAGGAGTATGAGTGTAAAAGCTAAATATACGAGGAGTAGCACCACGAGAATGCCATAAGCCACCCATCCACCTGCAGCGGGTCCGATAGATATCTGTATGACCGCGAAATGAAAATACAATGTCAATAAGGATTTCGGCATGGGCGGGAATGATTGTTATACAAGCCTTACCGTCGGGGTTAGAATGACGAGCAATACTGCTGTTACTATCCTCGCAACACAGAACAAAAAACTCAAGAGACCCATTCCCGCTCCGGTTCCCCATGGTAGCCAGACACTGGTCACTAGGGCACTGACCACCTCAGACACGAGAATCACGATCGCCTGTGCGGTCCCACTGCGTTGACCGCACCCTATTGCAATGCCATTGATTAGGTTTGAAAGGAAGAGCAAGCCGGAGAACATTTGAGAATCTGGACGGAAATGATTATACAAAGGTCCAAGAGCGAGCAAGGTACGCGTCTCGTCATATAACTTGGTTGTCGGCGTCCTAGCGAGCCGAAGAATCAAGAAGCCCGGAAGGAGAACGGAAAAAAAGGCAAAGGACAACACTGCGAGTGTAATCGAAGTGGCTTCCTTCATACTAGAGAACTGATATACCGAAAATATGGTGACAGGGAGATGAAAGAGAGAGTGCACACGGACGAGGTTGCCCACCAAAACGTTGGAGTGAAATGAGCCGAGATTAGAGCGGAACCACCAGCGCCGCCGGAGTAACGGATATGAGTGACTATGACCGTTCAATGATCGACTCTCATCTCCGCTCGAATCCAGCATGTCCTTACTTCCTGCAGACTGCCGAGGGCTGCGGCTTTTGGTCGCTGGACTGGAAAACGTGGTTCCCGCTGATAAACCGGAGGATGGCTTACGTGAGAATACCCAGTCGATGAGCCACACCAGAATGCTGAGCGCGACGGTCCCGGCGAGGATGGACAAAAAGATCGCAAGGCAGATGCGGAACAAGTCTTGTGGACGGACGCCGACGCTCCAAGCAAAGGCCTCCATCCCGTTATTGGTGCCGGGCGGAAGTAAAAATAGCGTATTGGGGATAGCTGAGTTCAGATAAAGAGGCGAAGAAGGGTCACTTATTTGAGCTGCGAAGTCGGATGGAGGGTTATACGGTTGGACGCTGAGGGGGTTCCAGTGTGTCGCGTGTGACGAGAGGGAGATATCTGCGGGTCGCAAGAATTCGCATATATGCACAAAGATCGAGAAATGAACTCACTATAAGTCAGGGTTGCCCAAGCAGTTTGGGAAAGTAGAGGATCTAGGGCGAAACTTAGAGATACACCGCATTGGCACTTGGAGGACATACAAACAAAGGGCGGCCATTGCACAGCAATCATAGCCAATGCAGCACACCACTGCGTGTGGACCATGATATCGCGCAAAGACGGGGAGCCTAAAGACCGATCATAAGACATGTCAACCAAGCTCCATCATGAAATCACGTACAGAACCTCAATAATGATGGAGATGTCGCGAGACGCTCGCCGCTGATGGCACTCACGAGAACAAATCCAGCGCTCTCGACGCGGGCCCAGATGCCCGAAGCTGGTCGACTGCTCCCACGACCCCAAGCAGATGCGATGCGTGCGATGCCTACAATGACCCAGTAAGCAATTGCTAGACCGACGGTAGCCCAGAAGATGTAACGAGCTTTGCCATATGGGGATTGCAATGGTCCTGGTTCAAGCGGGGTTGTTGCGACGGTGAGACAGAGAATTTCGTTGCCGAATGGATCGAGTGCGCGAAGTTCGGTGTTGAGAGTTGTGAAATAGTTCTTGTGGTAGAATGGTATGGTGACACCGAGTCCATATGGGCCGGCAGGTATGTCGCAGTTGGATGAATTGGAACTGTTAGAGAGTGACGACGGTGGGCGGAGGGAGTTGCAGAGGTATGAGTTGTTGCTAAATGTATTGATAGTGAGCGTTGTGGTCTGCGTGAAGAGCGTAGCTGGCGAATGGATTAGGGAGACATAGCGGAGACAAAGGCAATGTACCGAGATTGGTCGTGTCGGCCCTGCCGATGATCTCTTCAGCTGCTTGACCGAACAGGGCGATGTTCATATCTTGCCCATTGACGATCTGGGCGTACACGGTGTCGACGGACATCTTTTGCGAGGCATTTCCGGTGAAGCAGTCATTATACGGAAGAGTGGCTGGTTGGGAATATGCTGTGTGGGGGAGGATTAAGAAAAAGAGAAATGCAAGACACGTCCTAGACACCGCGCACGACGACGGCAATGGTCTTGTCATCGTTTTGAACGAGGATCGCGTGTGGACTTGAAAGATTTTCTGCACATCCACTGACAGCGCCCACTGAACACGGGGTCAGCATTGCCCCTGCATTACCCACGCCACAACACTCTCGATACTGCACGCGACGATCAACTGTTGAGACCTCCAATATTCACCACCGTACCGAAGGTGCTGTACAACAACGGAGAGGTGGTCGCATCATACATGTGAACTAATGAACCTATCCTCGTTCAGGTGGAGTCTTGATGCATGGCACCTCAAGGCCTCAAGTTATCCATGGCAAGTCGGAGCGGACTCCTCGCTGGCCAATTTCTCATCAACAATGTAAGCCACTTCAGCCCATAGCCCTGTGGACACGTCAGATAACTCCATCTGCACACGTACTAGCTTCGCAGATGTGGTGCGAGCTGGTGATTTTGGAGGACTTGAAGGGTCGCGGGCTCGCACTTGGTATCTACATCCCTATGCTCAGTCTTCGCGATAATAACTGCATTGGGCAATTCGAAATTGCCAGCAAGCACAGATCTAACCGATACCATCGAGCCTCCTGTCTTCTTTCCGCCATCGCCAGAAACCCTCTGTCTGATCTCTTCCACTTCTCGATAATGTGCAAAAATGCGATCTTCACCAATTAATCTTATCTGTTGATATTGTCGTCTAAGAGAACTCGAGCATGACAACCTTGTCAGGCATCTGGGGGTGAAAGCCATGGCCTAGCGACCAGTATCTCCAATGACGAGAATGGTGGACTTCAGCTGCCAGACTCTAGTATAGACTGTTGATATTGTAACCGCTGTATACCTAGCAGCGAATGGGACGCCGAAAATTTCAGTGAGAATTAATTAAGTCCACGAAACTGAGGGATGTATTAGGGGCCATTGTTCCAATGTGACGGTAATGGCGACCAAGATGTGATAGAAATGACGTACTTTTCCTTACTACATAGTAAATGAATGGTTTGGACACTTCGAGTCATGGCAAAGAAGACCGATCAGAACAAATTTATGAATATGGAGGGCATGATAGCGTACACATTACAAAGGAGCGACCAATACCATCTCCGTATCAGCGCTTCAGCTGGCCTCCATAGGAGGCAGAATCGAACCTCAGGCCTCAGTCGCCGAAGCTGGATGAATGCAATTCCGAATCTCACTTTTCGCAGTACACGGTACACAGCTGAGTCTGTACAGGACTGCGACGCTGCATAAGCCGGTCAAGGACTTTATACATTCAATCGAGTACTTCGTGTCGCAAACCGCAGTATCGACGTGTCCGTTGCGTGAGCCCACTATCGAGTTGTTGAACGTTGACGTTGAACCCGAGCGCGGACACGATTTACCATACCGCGCCCCACTGTCACGACGGATAATCAACAGGCAGGTGGCAATAGCCTCCCGTAGGGAGACCAAAGACTCGATGAAAGACAAGGTGGCAAAGAACTATTCAACTTCAAGTGCCGCGATCAGCGGGAATTCCTGGTTGGCCAGTACACCGTGATGTGCCAGTCTGGTAGGCGCCAGCGGACTGCTGCCAGGGTTGGGCCCGTTGCACTCGTTGCGTTCTTATTCGCCTTACCATCTTACATTGGAGATAATGTTCCCATCTCAAGGCGTGAAACGTTAACTCCATCGATGGTGAGTACGATCCTCGGCAAACGATACTAATTCCACGAGTGTACATACAATTTATACCTCATGTTAGGAGGGTGCAGCACTCAATATGCTGTAGCTTGTATTCCTGTCAACTGTGCTGGAAAGGCACGACCAAGCACAATATAAATCGAGCATTCTCAGCCATCTCCATTCAAAATTTGGTGCGTCCAGACTCCACAGCAAAGGAGGGGTCGACAGCCACTTTCATTAGATCAGCCGGCATTAATCCGAATGTCTAGCTGAGGCTGGAGTGCAGCCATGGCATGAAGAATCCAAGGCCGCCTGGTGCGTTATGGATGGCCAACTGTCACCTCATCAATATATTTAATGTCTACCACCCATCCCACTCGTCCTCCAGGGCTGGTCACTCATTCCGCCTCAGTTTGCGCCCCACTCCAGGTCAAATTTGAAGTGCCCTCGCATAACTTGTTATCTAACAGGTATTGTCTTGATCTGTCTCGTCTCACTTCTTTCCTCACCGCCGTTTAAGCTAGCCACATCGTGAGTATCTCAAGTCTTCCATCTACCTGTACGTTGCATGTCCTTTTATCAGATGTCGTGTTCCAATGCTAACTTGGATGAAATCTAACTTCCTTTTTTTTTAAGACAGGAGTCTCATTTGGTTCCTTTCCCGGGGTTGCTTCTAAGTGTGTTAGAGCCACTTCCGCGAAATGTGGTGGCGAATCTTCGCAATAGTCGACCAAACAACGACGAAGTCGGGCGCCCGAAACCGGAATAAACGGAAACAGAAGATACTGTTCCGGGCGTGGCCCTTTCCAACTTCGCGGAAACACATCAATCAGCATTGGAACGATTTCCAGCGTGTCCTCCAGATCCTCGCAAGTCACTCCATTCCTGCACGGCGCAGGCACCGCAAAGGGGCTCCAATCCCTGATATAGAGGAAGTCATCACACTCAATCGAGCTGCGTTAGAGCTCTGTCCCCTAGACCACCGTTATCGTGCCGAAATACTCTACAGCCTTGTAGATAACGTGAAGGGGAGGTTCCTGGAACTCGGTGCAAATGCTGATCTCATCGAGGCGGTTTCGCGACACCGACCAGCGTTGGACCTCCCTCTGGCAGGTCATTCAGAGCGGTCATCCTCTCTCTATGCACTTGTACTTTGCTTTTGGCACTGGTGCATAAAACGGGCTAACATATCTGTCTTGGAGGGAGCTATCACACTCGGGCGAGCTGTGTTAGAACTACGTCCTCCCGGCTATTGTCATCGTGACCTTGCCCTCTACAACCTTTCACTTTACCTAAGGCGGAGGTTCATGGAACTCGGCCCAAACGCTGTTCTCGTTGAAGCGATTGCGCTGTTCCGATCAGTGTTGAACCCCCGTCGGGCTGGTCAGCTCGATCGGTCAACCTCCTTAGACAGTCTTATATGTCGTCTCCGTTCCAGATTCAAGAAGGTGTGGGCGACAGCGGACTTGGATGGGCTTACCAGCCCCCCCTGTGCTGTATTGGATCTCCAACCACCGGGACATCCTGATCACGCTATGTCTTTTCAAAGACTTCTACTTCATCTTCAAAAACAACTTCGGAGGCTTGACATGACGGAGAACTTGGATGAATGTATCTCGCTTGTGCGAGCTGCACTGGTGCTCTGCATCCCCGGGAGCCTAGACCGTGTCGAATCTCCATACACCTCTGACCTTCGCAAGAGGTTCCAGGAAGTCGGCGCAATTACCGACTTAGAAGAGACAATCACGCTCAGCCTAACCATATTGGACCTTCATTGTCTGGTTATGGGTGCTGTTCATAGTACACTTGAATCTCTTCCCCCACGACTACTTAACACGCGTACTGGTGTCCTCTGTGGACGAAATGCACTGGAATCTGCGTTCTTGAATAGCCAGCAGTACAAACGCCTTCTCTCGTCAGACACGACTTGCCCCACTACCCTGCGCGACGACATTCATAATACAGTCTTGACATATTTCGAATATGTCACACTATCGCATCGGTGGGACAAAGATGACCCACTTCTATGCCACATCCAAGATCGAAATATCTACGACATGGATCCCACGAAGGGCCTGCGAAAGCTACAGGCGTTCTGTGCCGCTGCGCGCAGCTACGGGTACTTGTGGGCATGGAGCGATACTTGTTGCGTTGACAGAGATAGAAAGGAGCTCACAAAATCTATGGCGTCCATGTTCTCGTGGTATCGACGATCGGCCCTCACTATCGTTTACCTTTTCGATGTTTCAAGAGATGACACGCTATCCAGCAGTACATGGTTCAAACGTGGTTGGACCCTCCAGGAGCTTCTCGCACCACGCAAAGTATTGTTCTATACACAAGACTGGTCTCTGTACAAGGACTCCCCGTCCTTGAATCACAAGGAAAATGGTGCCGTGCTAACAGAGCTAGAAACTATGACGGGCATAGAACGACATTATCTTACTGATTTCAATCCTGGCTTCGACAACGCGCGGTCGAGACTCCAATGGGCGTCAGGGCGCCAGACTACAGAGCCAGTGGATTTGGCGTATTCACTTTTTGGCATTTTCAACGTTGACTTGCGCTTCCACCCTGGTGAATCTGCGGATGATGCTCTTGGACACCTTCTCACAAAGATCATATCAGAGTCCGGGGATCTTTCAGTTCTTGAATGGGTTGGAGAGGCATCATCATATCACACCTGTTTCCCCGCCCAAATTGCTTCATACAAAACTCCACTTTGTCCACCACCCACTCGCCATGAAAACGAGTCGCGGACATCCCTGCTTAACACTCCGGAACTTGTAGAGGCACGGGTCAAGTTGTTCCGCTCCCTTTCAACATTAGAACATCCACGTTTCATTGGCCGTCAACTCCGGCTACCATGCATTGTATATCAGGTTACGACTGTCGAGTTGAAAGCGACGAGCATCCAAACTCCGAAATACGTGTACAATATCCAGGCAGAGGGCCTGCTACCTTTCGAAACTACATCGTCTCACGAGCTGAAAGACACGTCACGCCCTATACTCCCGTTTGTTCTAATTCGACTATGGCATGCGAAGCCACTCCCCTCATCCATCGAAGCCGGCGTTTCCGATGAATTGGTCACAACACTGGCGCAGCCATTTAGCGCGCTTCTGTTGGAGGAGCAGTCTGGAAAAGATTATAAGAGGATCGCATCATCCTCTGCCATTGTTGGTCGTTCGGCTGATGCAGCCAGCATCTTCAAAGGTAAACCCCAGATGATCAGTGTACTGTAAGAGGGACGTCCTACGCGACTTAGAGGGAAGAGAGTTCGTTTGTCAAATCGTGCTGCTGGCAGTTCAATTATTCCATTGGCTTGTGGATGCAATATTCATGGTATGTACTATGCTGTACATGTACTGATAGAAATACCTAGGATTGTACTTGTATCGACCTTTGATTTTCCATTATCAATAACAACGTTTTGACTTTCAGGGCACTACAAGCATTACAGTAAAACATAGAACACGCGGTTTGACGGCATCATGGACTGACAAACTGACTCTCATTTCTCACGGTAGTCGTTTAGCTTCACCTTGCGTTGATCTTCCAACTAGAGGGCCCTCAGGAACACAGCAACAAGTGATGAAGCAAAGTACCCACCACGTCCATCCAAGAATGGTCACCACCATGCTATCCGGTGGAATGCAACGTCCGTTAGCTCATTCCAGGGATATATCGAAATGTAACTCTCACCTTGCGCATCTGTGCTGCTTCTGCACGCTGAGAGTGGGTGAGTGCACCCGTGGCGATGATGACACCCAATGTTAGCCCCTGAGCCCATACACGTGCTTGGACAACCTGACATGGTCAGATAAGTACGGCGGAAAACATCAAGAGATTTTCACCTCCCTTGTGTCGTACAGGTAGGTGGCTATGGGACGATACAACGCCCACAAGGATCCAAGGAGATGACCGATCAGTGCACGAACGCATACACTATGGCGGGAAACATGGGGCGAAGAGAAAATAAAGGACCTACGGGTCACGCATAATAATGGCCCCTGCAGCGGTCATTGCGACCGCCCAGCTTCCTACAATGAAGCTCAACTTGTGTCGAGCTGCCCAATCGGCAAACTTCTCTTTCATGGTGAAAGACTCCCACCGGAGCCGATCCTCATGCTCGCGACGTTCAACGGCGAATTTATCCGCACCGTCCCTGATGAGCCCAACACAAAGATGGTTAGTTTATATTCAGATGCGTGAACGATTTCGACAGAGTACGCACCAGTGCGAGCGCTCGAAGTCAAGCATGCGGTGTTCTGCACGGACGCCCATCATAGGAAATGCAACAACGATGACGCCCAGCGCCTTTAGTTGCATTGGTAGCGACCGGAAGTACGGCCATCGGCGGTTCAAGATGTAGATGCTTGGGATCGTAATGGTGGCACCCATCACGGTGCCCTCAACCGCGCCTCTGATTGCTGCACTTTGAGCACTAAGCGGGTCACTGGATCTAAGCTAAGTGGGATTGGGTTACTTGGCTTCCTTTAGGAGGAGATTATCCTGACCTGCATCATGATGGTAAGTGCTGGTGAGAGACGACCTAATCATGGGATGGAGTTTGGAATACCCTCACGACGGCCTAATGGATGACGCATCTGAGTAGAATTGGAATGCACGTTGCGCCCTGTTCAATAAGCGCCCTGATATTGTCGTCTTGCGACACTTTCAATCAACCACCAACACCACTTTTTTTTGACAACCATGGTTCCTAGAATTGTCAGGTTTTAGCTTCTCTGCCAGGCAGGCATACGGGGGAGCATGGCTCAACCCCCAGAGCAAGTGAGTATATTATGGACTGCATAGCGTATATTCGCGGTGTAGCGACTGACTCCTCTCTCCAGGTGCTGACGATATGCTTCATGGCGTCACCATCTGGATAGATGCTAAACTCTTTGTCATCGAACCTCACGAGCTCACCAAGGAAGGCTCCCAGCTTGGGTAACCCAGTGGGATCGATAGGATCGATGAAATGGATCTCACCATAGCCGACGCGACCAATAACTAAGTCCCTAAAAGAAAGTAGTGCTTCGTAGGGCGCGTTCTTGAGTGCCGCTAGTTCTGGTTTCGCCCAGTAATCGCTATGCCGTGGGACCGGTCATGCGCCATTGCGAGTTTCTTTATCTTTGTCCGATGGTGATGGCTGACACAAGTTCACCGCGTGCAAGCAGTGAACCGATTGGTTGTCTTGTGGTTTGAGGATCCCGGTCCGTCATTCTTTTGTGGCAAGCTTGCAACAGTGGAGGTGGCACCCTTCTCCCGCGCTACTTCCTGTGTCGTGCAGCCTGGCTCAATGCGAGGTTAAACATTACCCGCCCGGGTCTCTCTTGTGAATCGGCCCTGATCTGCTGAAGAGGTGCGCGGGCTCGACTTTTTTATCCGTTTGCTCGATGTGCAAGACAAGCGAATGATGTGACTGGGAGTTAAATAGAACCGCTTTTTCGGACTTCTTCCAAATACTCGTGTATGACCGGGTGGTTCTTTGGGTCTTTTGTATATATCGACTTCGTCTAGTGCGTGAGGCGTGATCAATGGAGCGATTATACACAACGGACTTACGATACTAATCGTACTGCAACAGATTTCATCAAGCTAACAAAAATAACCTAGACAGACTCACATTGGGCTTGCATCGTAGCACAACAAGAAAATGACGACACAGCACGTCATTGCGACTTTCTATTATAGTTAATGGAATGTTCATCGATGCATCACCAGGGTATTGTTGTCGCCAGGGACGAATCAGTTTCACGCACGTCGGAGAAACTTGGATCTGATCCCAATGCCTACCCACATGCCCCCAGATCGGAATCTCCAAATTTATCCCAAAACTTCTGGGTAAACGCCCTGTTTACACAGCTTTGCGATGATTAGCAGTGCCGACTAAGAACCCAGGCTTCTTTATCGCCCTCCCCCTGCGTGATTTGGACGAGGTGTCCCCATTCCGAGTACGGCAGTTGGCTATTGAATAACCAGACAAGAGAATTGACTGGCAGCGAGACCGATTCACGTGTTCTTGCAGAACGGTGCCCGACTCCTCGACCCACTTACCTGAACAAGAAGTGGTGATTACCGCGGACTTGAGCAGTGGCTTGATATACCCATCTGATGGCCCGACTCACATCGAAGCAGTACATATCCGGTGTATTCCCTTCTACTCGGTAATCCACGTTACATGTCCCCGTGTGCACGCGTACCAATTAGTGTATGGCCGTCGGTGGGACAAGAGGGAGGATTCCAGACGCTACCGTTGGAGAGTGGTATATATCGGATTCTCGACCTCATGGATCTGCTTCTTGCCTCTGGGAGTTCCAGGAATAGTTTTTATGAGACCCTAGCATGCGAATACATTAGACATCCACCCACCCACGAGAAGAGCAGTGGCGGCGGGAGATGGATTCCCGAAAAGTAAGGATAGGTAAACACATACGAGTTTCTCAAACATGCATTTGTTCAGCGAGCGCTCGGGTTTGCGGCAGGCGTAGTATTCCTGGTTGTTCATTTCGAGACAGTTCCAATGTGCTTCAAACTGTTCTAGGCAGTTTTCCCGCATCTTGTTGATCCTGGGAAGGCAGGCGTGTAGTCAGAGTCTGTCCGTCTGAGGGATGCTACGGGGAACGTAGAGAAAGGGAAAAAATGGCTCCCGTGACGTGGTGACCAAGGAATTTCAGAAGGCAGAACTTGGCACCGAACACTACAAAGGGAACGGGGACTCACAGATCAGTCGCACACCGTGTTACACGTCGACCCTCCTTTAAGCATGCACCGGGATTGCCATCACTCTCATTCTTGCAGAGAATAAAGTCCTCTGTGTCCACACGACCAACCGGCAATTCCACAATGCCAGTAATATCATCACGCCCACCCCCAAGCAGTACCGGGTCCCCGGCCAGCCGGAGTCGCCGAACACATCAAATCCAACAAGAACCAAACGAGCAACGCATGGAATGATTAAAAAAACAAGGAAAGGCACAGAAATATGCAGGAGACTCACCGCTGTACTCCTTGCAATGGGCCCCGATGAAAAATGCCGCGCTCTTGAGTGGAGCACTTGTCACACCGAGCTCCTGCACCTTTGGTACAGATTCAGGAAGGGGCGTAGGATCCTTATAAGGGCGCTCAGCGCGTGCGGGATCGTGGAAGGTGCTCATCGTCGCGGAAGGCGGAGAGTGTTGGTTGTGGGACAAGTCGGACAGTCGCTTCGATGGAATAGGAAGGTCATTCGCACAATAGTGAGAGTCTCGACTCGAGTCCTTCTGAACAACCCATTAAGAATCTCATCAAGAAGTTGAACCGCGACTGCCACTATATCCTAGTAGCCAACCATGGTTTGTGCATGTCTCGCCCATAGCTGACCCTGCCAATCCAACCTAAATCGACAGCCCACACGTCCATTCCCCAAAGCATACATCCTCCTACTCAAAACCCACCGTCTCACCATCTTTCTAACCGCGCCTCAAAACAGCACGGTCGCGTCACTCAAATCCGAGGTCTTCTCTGCACTTTCTTCCCCTGTCTTACACGAGCACACCGACTCCGCACCGACTCTTGATCGAATCCCGACTGCACCAGGCGAGGATGAGGAGATGTTCGATGCCGATGCTGCGGGTGTGGATGGGGAAGGGGGTAGAAGTGGAAATGAAGAGATTCCAAATGTGCAGTCGATGGATGATTTCGAGTTGTGCAGGGCTGTCAAAGATAGGGGTAAAGCGAGCGCTGCAAGGACCTACGAGGTTCTCGATGCTAGGTCGCCGATACGGGGGTTGCTCAGTAATTGGGAAGAGCTGTACGTGCAGTTCAGAGACGAGGATGGTGAGTCCGACTGAATTTGATTCTTTCTGATAAGTTTACCATTTGTTTTTGATTAGGCAATTTGATGCCCATACAGGTGTCCGAACCATCCCTGCTTGACGAGGAGGAAGAGGATGCGACACGTCCCCGCGTTCCACCCGAAGAGGGTTCTGTGGACAAGGGAAAGCGCAAAGCATTGCCCGAGTAAACTGTGTCACTTGAAGTGAATATACGAGCGAACTGTACATCGATATTCTCTGTGGTACGTTCAAAGAGCATGATAGCATGGGTTGGACATTGGACATTGTATTATTCTATGCAATGGAATTATCCTACGACATTGTACAGCTATAAGGGAAGGTACGTCAAAATCCTTGTTTCTTCTCCCATACCTTTGGAAGAAGGGGAAGAAGGGCCGCAGCAACTCGTCGCCCTTCCTCTGCAAGTAGGTTGTACGTCGACGACGCATTTTTCTGTGGCATGGGTTAATAGAGGTGTATGATCGCTGGGGAGGACTCACGGTATCCATCACTTCCAACTGTATTCCTAGTTCTCTCGTATAAGACCTTATCCGCGGTGGTACGAACTCCATGCGTGCACCCGTGCCGAACACAAGAATCTCTGAGGGTCGGTAAGCACATGCATTCAGCAAGTAACAGAGCTTACCAGGTCGTGGCACCACTACCTCGAATATGGACCAATGCCCCTTGCTCCACGCATCCCACTTCTTCATATCCATTCCCATATTTAAATTAGGGCTGGTGGTGAACCCTCCGTTCGGAACGTCCCACAAGAACACTTTTCCCTCCAGAAACACGACAGGTGCGCTGAAGACAAGTCCATCCGCAAGTTTAATCCCCGCTGTCGAGACTGATGCGACCTGGACAGGTGGAGGAACTTCGGAGGCAAGAATATTCGTGAGCGATGTTGGGCGGTGATTGGTGGTGCGGATGCAAGAGGCATGCAGACTGCGAATTGACAGAGAAGTTTGGAATACTCGGGGTTGACCAAGTGTGCTGAGGAACTGTCGAATGCATGGACGGAGTGCTGTCTTGACAATGGTCATACTGGGATATGACAGTTCGAACACGAACGATGTTAACGAGGAATGTGATCGTTGTGCTCACGCCGTGGCCAGCCACAGGGCTTGATGAGCTCGAAGAATACTGATCGGACCGAACCCTTTCCGAGAAAACATCCTTTCCGAACATATGCAAACTTCTGCCATCTTTCCCGATGGTCCTTGTCGATTAGTGGTTAAATCATCACGTTGTGGCAATCCAAACCGTGAAGCCGGAGGTTCGAATCCTCCCTGGGACAGGTTTTTTTTTCACACTTAACTGAAGGAAAAATTGCAGGTAGACTGTCAATGTGTATGGACCTATCGTAGACTTGAAAGCAGTGCAATGGAAGGAGCGGAGAGATGTATGTATCAGAGAAATCATACCTATGGTCATGCGTAATTGCATCAATTACCCACTTCACCACCAAATGAGGTCGCAAGACCTTTTTTTTACACACCCTCCAACCTATTCACCGCGTCCGACACTCTAGACTCGTCCCTCGCGGGACCCTCATCCATCCCATCCGCCTCCTTAGCACACCGTTCGCACGTACACGCAAACCGCCACCCTCGCGCGAGCTCTATACGCCTTCTCCTGCGTGCATCAACGACGCTTTCGCCCTCCTGCTGGGACACATCGACGTATGCGACGGTAAGCTCATCACCGCATTTGAGTGCGCGGCTGGCGATGAGGTGCAGTTCCGCGGTGCCGTTGTCGAACGAGGGGCGCGCAGAGGGCGTGCACGAGTGGTTGAGCTGTGTCGCGTTCAGTGAATGAATCTCGTCTTGGCGAAGGAAGACGTACATAGGAAGATACCGCATAGAATCCTGTTCCGACTTGCTTCTGGGTCCCGACTGGCGTTCGCGTCTTCTCAGCATCTTCCGGACGCTCAGTAGGTTCGGGCTACCAAATCAAAAGTCCAAAACAAAAAAAGCACCATAAACACGTGCCTCGCACGACACACAACTATACACGCACCTTATCTTCCCTTCCCTCCCCAAAGTACACCCCAAACGCATTGTAAGTCATCCCGCCAAGGTACGTTGCATGCCTCTCCTCCGTGACGAACTGCTCGAGGCCGGGCAATGCGCTCTGCAATACCCCCTTCAACAACGTCGTCTCCTCCTCTGGCGGGGTCATCTCCAGATACCGCAGCCGCTCCAGGTGATCATATAGTGTGTAGTCGCCGCCATCTGTTAGACCGAGGTCTGCCGGGCCCGTCGTACCGAGACCCGTCGCGAGCATCTTGGCAGTCTCAGCGGAGACCTGCCGTGCAATGAACCGCGCAACGAGCTGAGGGGCAGCTTTTCCGCGCTTCTCGAGATATTCAGTGAACGCCTCTTGTACCTTCTTGCGCTCATCAGTGGTGGACGCCGGCAATGGAACAGCAATTTGTTCGGGAACGGGCGATCCAAGAGAAAACAGAAGTCGTTGTGAGTGTGTCTCAGCTTTGTTGTGACAATCCTGAGAGCAATAAACCGAATGGAGCCAGTCGATCTCAGGGCGAGCGGCGCTGGAGGTGTCAATAACACGCAAGCAGTGGCTACAGTGAGTTCCTTTCCCTTGAAGGTCCATGTCGAGAGCAGTGACAATAGCATCTTCCTGTGTTCATCGAACTCCAGGTGAGCACCTCGTTACCTGCGTTCTATGGGGGAAACACGTACCTTGTAAATGAGGTCTCCAGGCTCAAAGTCCTTCGTGCATACAAGGACCTTCTTTCTTGTAAATGCACCCGGTTTATCATTTACGGGCACATCGACAGTCTTAACTGCTACATTCATCGCTTTCGCCGGAAAACAATCATAGTAGCCTAATTTTTTCAGCTCAGGGCCGCTGAGGGGTCCCTCAAAGTCAACGATGCGCACCTTCGACGCGTTCTTTGACCTGTATAGAAGACGAGAGTTCACCGCGAAAAGTTCAATGGTGGGACAGGCACGACGGGCACATTGATCAAGGACCGGAAAAGAAGCGTTCACATCAGATCATCGCACAACCAACAAAAGAAAAGAAAGGAAAAACAGATAAATTCCGACAATAGGTGACGTGAGCGTGACGGGTGGAATGGGTGTGCGTTCGGATTGCGAGATACATGAAAGCATGAGGACTACACAGCGTACAGCGTGCCTGTGTAAACGAGTGTGGGTTACGGCGATTTATAGTCACAGGACAGGGGTTTGAGTGCCTGGATCCGTGACATTGTCCCACTCCTGCGAGGATGCCTCCGAGGGAGGCCTCGTAGCGTCCAGCTCATCGTCATCGTCGGATAAGGGTGCACCGCCCGTCTCAGCAGGCGAAGAATGTGAACTCACGTCCATGTTAGTCAATTGCATCACGAGCTATGTCAGGTGCATCAGTACACGTTGCAGGTTAGGCCCTAAAGAGACGACGTGACGACAAACCTGGAAGACAGGTGGTGGAACCGTCTTTTCGTAGATCACAATCAACTCGACGGGTGAAGGATAAACACGGAGTGCACGATAGAAGCACATCGCCGCGTTGAGGTTGAACGAAGGGCCTGAGGGCACCGGAAGTTCAAATGCCAATTTAATCTAATGAAAGGGTTCAGGACAGACCTCGTGCACAAAGCTGTTCTCCCAGCGCGACCTGAGACATGAAATATCTCTCCTTGTCCTCAGCACTAGGCGGAACTTCTTCCTTCCGCACTTGCTCTAGTGCACTCTTTAGGTCGCTCTCCTCCACGCCACCAGAGCTCACGGATGTCTCCGACGACGTCTGGCTCTTCGCAACGCGTTTTTTGTCCTTCCCTTTGAACAGCGTACAGCACTAAGCATCGCAGAATGGCTGCTGCAGCGACAAAGAAACACGTACGCAACTGCTTGCGGAAATTGGCGTCTGTTCTCCGCCTGTAGTCAAAGTAGACTGCGTATGCGAACAAACCACCGACGGCGATGCCGGCGACGGTGAGCATGGTTGATGTCTTCGTCATTTTGTTGTACGAGTGTACTTGACGGAGTGGATGAGCAGTGGTCGAGGAAATTTGGGCGAGTTCCTTAGAAATTACGTAACAACCTGGTTCACCTTCTAAACTAGGAATGTCACGCCGTCAATCCAACAACTGTCGGAGCTGAGTCAGATTTAAGATATTGACAGTACTGCTGTCGACACTCCAGCTGGTACAATACATGACAAGAAATACAACAAGAAATAAGTATACAAGGAAAGGAGATCGAAAAAGGAGGTCATGAAATCCATCGCATTTCGAAAGCGAGCAGTTCATTATATCCTGTTATTCATCGACATAACATCGGGGAAGTCGCACTTGCAGCAAGCCAGCCCATTGCAGGGCGTTCCATGGCGTCTATCAACCCACCCAAGACCCCGTGGAGCATGCAATTGCAAAGCACTGATGCCTTGGTCCTGGTCGGCAGTAGCGTTAAATAGCTTTTGGATCGCGTTCACAGCACGCGTGTGTCGGCACTGGCGAATCCAGCACGAGGGCCGGACAATCGCTTTGAATGCCTTCTTCTTGTTACAGGCACGATAGCAGGCTGGTGGGTGCATTGAGTATGGGGCGGGGCTGTGATATGAAACACTTACGACTGTAGTCACGTGCGAGGACACGCCTCCAGTCAAGGTAATCCTTGAAGAACGGATGTCCTTTGATTTCATCCCATCCAGGCCGCTTTGCCGGATTCGGTTCAAAGATCTAGGCAAAGGTTCGTTAGTTAACAGATGGTGGTAGGTGGTAAGGTGCATACCCGCATGAGCAGATCCTTTGCCAGCTTGTCATAGACTTTGGCCATGACAGGCTTTTGCCTGGGGTCTGGTTGATGATCCTCGAACAGGTGCCCGTCGTCTTTGTCGATATCCACACCGGGGGCGTAATAATACCATGGCTAAAAGGAACAGTATCAGGAAATCCGTCGAGCGACACAATATTATCAAACTTACATCGCCATCGGGCATAAAAAGATCCAGTATCATCAACCCGAACACATAAATATCGGCTTTATAGTTGTGTCCGCTATCCCCGATAAATTGTTCTGGAGCTAAGTAGCCATCCGTGCCTGCCTTGCCGTGCATGGTCTTGCCATTCCAGTCTTCATCGGTAAGATCGTTGGGGAGCGTGGAGACATTCCCAAAGTCGCACAGTGAGACGTGTCCATTCGGGGTAACCAAAACGTTCTCGAGCTTCAGGTCATGGTGCACTATGCGCATGCTATGCAACTTCTCCAATGCCAGTACCTAGCGATCGGATTGGTGAGTAGGAACATATAGGAGATCCCGGTTACTTACCAACTCAGCGGCGATAAGACGAATCTGCCATAGTTGTAGTGGGCAAGCCTTGTTTGATACTCTTAGACGAAGGTTCTCGGGGTAATATCTCTGCAGGTTCAGAGACAGATCAGTAATGAAAAAATCTAACAGAAAAATGAAAAAAAATGCACCATGACAAAATAGAAATTATTTTTGTCCGAGAAGCAGTCGATCAGTGGAGTAAGGAAGGGGTGGTTTTCGAACGTGATTCGAAGCCAGGCACTGAATTCGCTGGAAACCCATCCCCCTGCTTCGAGCAATCGCTGTTCCAAAGTCTTCATTCCCTCTCCGGTCGACATCTGCCTGAGTTCCTTGTCGGACGCCCAGGTACTAAAGAATCGTTTCCGGTTGATGACTTTGATCGCAACATCCATAGGTGGCCCATCATCCCGCGCACCCTCGCCCAACCACACAGTGCCGTTGGCTCCCCGTCCGACAGTTCGAGTGAGTTTATATTTATACATGCCAGCCTGAAGGTTAATAAAGTTGGCCGAGACGGTGTACTTCTCGTACCGCGCGTCGGCGGCATCAGCATCCTCGTACTCATATTCTGAAGCACACTTTTCCAGTTCGACACCACCTGAGTGACCACGGGTAGCTGCGGCGCTGGCAGACCTATCAGAAGGGATCTGCGCGCGAGCAGGTTCATTGGCACAGAGGAGATGAGTGGGGATGAAGGGAGTAGTAGGAATGTTCGCAAATTGTTCGTTGGGAAAGCCGAGACCAGGCGGATAATGTGGGATCTTCTTGGGTGGCACACGGGGATCAGGATGGAGGACTTGTGGAGTGCCAATTTCGAAGGTTCCTACGGTCTTGCCACTCCAAGCCAGAGGCGGTACACCGGCAGGCAGGATGGCCGGATGACGAGGGATGTAGGCACCTGGGGGAATTCCTTGCCTGGGTGCAAGGTGCGCGAAGGCAGGATCTGCAGGGAAGCAGTGAATCCCTGCGGTATTCCCCTGGCTCGTCTGTTGCTTTGCAGCGTCTTGTAAAGGTACAAACGGCTGTCGTTGTGCATAAGCCCCAGGAGGAATTTTCTGTATCGGGGCAAGGTGGGCAAAGGCAGGGTCAGCAGCAAGGTACCGAATCTCTTGGGCCGCTGGGGCGTTAATAAGGCCCGGCTGTGGCTTTGGAATAACATTCGGGGGTGCAAGCAGCTGGCGAGGTCCATAGGCACCGGAAGGGATCTTCTGCATGGGAGCAAGGTGGGCGAGGGAAGGGTCTGTAGCGAGGTAACGAATTTCGGGAACAGCAAGGTGGGCTGCTCCTTCGTGCGTGTTATTGTCCTGTGAGCTCGGAAAACCTTCTCCAAATATACGCCTTAAGGTGGCAGCAATATTGGCGGATTCTTGGAATCGTTGGAGCATGAAGTCGCGTTCAAGACGGCTGCTACGCAGGAAAGAGGAGAAGAAGTGTTGGCTGAGGGAAAGTTGTGTGACGATTGTCGGTAGGAAGCCTAAAGTGAGTGCTGCAGCGGCTTGAACCAGAGTGGGAGACACACGACCGCAGAAAGCATGAATCAATGGAGTAGGAAAAAAGGGTGGAACAACAACGGTAGGCGGGCGCCACAAGACAAGTTGAGTGGAAGTTGAGCCAACAGTCGCCACAGGGGAACCACTGGGCTCGGTGGCATGATCGGAAGTCGTGGTTTGTTCTGTAAGGTTCACTTGTGGAACATTGGGATCAGTTGAATCGACGATGACTGGATGATTCTTGGCGTGTTTCTTAGGCTTCAACTTGCGGATGAAGCGCAAGAGACGTTTTATCATGGTGGGATGTGGGAACTGGAGAAAGCTGATCGATAGAGATATATGACCAATGTTTGTGCGGCAGTTAAATACAAAAACAATACCTGAACGCTTTGGACCCATGAGTTTGCCAAAGCGTATTGTAACCCCCTTACGGGCCAAAGCGGCGGAGGCTATATCATGGAAGCTATTGGGATCGAATTCCAACAAGGGAACAACGACATCAGCTAACTTGTTGGTTTTCTTGTAGGATTTCAATGTAGACTCGCGGGAGTTAGAACAACAAAATCGTAGAGCTTACGTGATCATAGACAATAGAAGGCTGAAAGGCCGTGAAGTTATGTGGACGGAGGGGAGGCCAAAGCACAACCAGTTAGGCTCCGAAACTTGAATTTTCCAAGCGAACGATACTCCCATCTCGGTTGGAACCACGCGCGGGCGCCGGAGAACGACCATGGCAAGAGCAGATCCGGGATAGCAGGCTATGGACTAGTACACCTACTGGGGGGGCCCGACTATCGTTGCGCTGGATCCTTACACATCGATATGGGCCTCGTACAGCCATGCCACGAGTGGATCGCCGGTATTGGTACCATCGCGATGTCGAAGCCATCGAGATACGACATGCATTCAAATGCGAACGCCCGGAAACGATGGGCATCCGTCTGCAGGTCTGCATCAAAAATGAAATGGTGCTAAATGGATTCCGCTGCCAATCAGAAGGTAGTCTTGGTAGAATCCGATGCATAGCCAGTTGAGATCTCGAAGACACGCTGATCGATACATGAAACACGCTGCATGGCGTAACGTAACTTGACAGGACTGGTCCGTGCACGGTCTTGTTGGACGAGCAACGCTGGACAAGAGCAGAGGCGTCGTTGGGATGCCCGCCGTCGACGGCGTCGATGCTGTTCTCGCCAGGCTTGAAGGCTTGACAGAGTTGCCCGTGTGAGGGAGCATTCCCACGCTGCTCTTTGCTGTTGTGCGTTGGACTCTGCTCGCAGCGGCCACTCAACTTTGCACAACAACGGCGCATTCGATTTGTTTTCGTCGCCTGTGAGGGGGCAAACCACCATTGTTGCGGTGTCGACGTCCTGTCATGAACAGTGCTGGAGAGCCGACCCCGTCTTTTACCACACACAGCGATTCGCCCGACGTGCTTCACGATCCATTATCACACGACTTGCTTGCATCCCACCCTTCCCTCGACATCGACCTGGACTCTCTGGCAGAGTCGGACACTGCTTTGGCCTCTTCCTCCGCAAATCACATATCCCTAACGGACTCTCGTGACCTCATTTTCGGCGACATTGAACACGTTGAAGACCATGTCAAGGACGACCATATCTCCATGGTCGAGGCTGTGGACCCCGCAGTAGATTCCCAGCTGTCCCCCGAATCGTCTCAGGACCTGAAACGCGTAAAGGTATGTTTCTCACTTCCCTTTTCACAACGTCCATCCCTAGTTGTTCCTACCTGTCTCTCGGTTCGTTGCACTTTGCGAGGCGTTGAACTTTAACGGCTGCTTTATATTCCCTTGCTCCTGTGTCCAACCCATTCCGTTGTCTCTTTGTTCCCGTCCTTGGCATGATTTCAGCCAAGGCACACTCTAACCCATGCTTACGTCGGTTCTCAAAGGTCTACGAACTCATTGGCTCACGATGGGTGGATCAAGGCACTGCCTATTGCTTTGGACAGCTCGATGACAGCAACCAGGCCTTCCTCATTGCTCGCTCCGAAGCAGACTTTGACAACATTATCCTCTCAACCGCAATCCGCTCCAATGACGTCTATCAGCGTCAACAAGGTGCGACATCTCTCTTTGATCTCCATAGAATGCTCTATTGGAAATGCGGCCGTATATCCATCTTTCGAGTACTCACGCGACTACCCCTTCAGACAGCCTAATTGTATGGACGGAACCCGACGGAGCGGACTACGCATTAAGTTTCCAGGATGCAGAGGGTTGTGCAGAGGTCTGGAATTTCATCATTGAGGTGCAACGCCACCTGAACGCCGGTGAGAATTAGTCAACCCTTGACCCACACTTGATGTAGTGCCCTCGTTATTCATGGACACTCACTCATCCCAATCATCTTCTCTGTCTGAAGATCATGGTCTCGGTTCTTCGTCTCCCGGCGGCGATCATTCCCCGACCGCCGCAACCATCCTTCGCACTGGTCATCTCCCTTCTCCCCAGCTAGGTAATATTCAAGACATTGATGGCGCAATCAAAACACTTGCGAGAACACAGGCCATAAGAGAGAAGATCTGCGAACGCATTCAGAACGAGGTGTGCCGCGATCCAAACCCACTCGCCGCTGGAATCGCTGAACCGGCAATTTAGGGATACATCAAGGCGCTCATCAATGTCATGAATATGGCAGAGGATCTGGAAAGCCTTGACAACCTCCGTGCGTTGTGTGGCCTCATGCAAACTATCTGTAATGCGCCTGTCTTAACTTTGTGTCCAAACCGCTGACGTACCTCTACAGTGACTATGAATGACCATGGAATTTATGAGTACATCCTCGAAGACGACGTCTTCTTCGGAGTCATCGGTATGCTTGAATGTATGTGCCCCCTGTTTGCTACCTCTTCGCTTTTTCATGGCTCTTAGATGATCCCGAGTTTCAAACTCACAAGGCGAATTACCGCGAATTCCTTCGTGAAAACGCTCGTTTCCACCAACCCATTGCAATAGAGGATGTCACTATACGGAAGAAAGTCCATCACACCTATCGTCTCCAGTTTCTCAAAGATGTCGTTCTCGCCCGAACCCTCGATGACTCGACCTTTAACGTGCTCAACTCGTGCATCATCTTCAACCAAATCGACATCATCAATCACATCCAGCAGGATCCCACCTTCCTGCGGGCAATAGTGAAGTTATACGTAAGCGAAGAAGTGTTGAATGGTCCCAAGAAGGATGATGAGGGTGCTGAGACGGAAACGGTTGATACTGCTAGGAAATCCAACGGTACCATGACCAATGGTCAGCACTCATCACCATTGACGACACCCTTCACTTTTGGCCCACCAGATCAGCTGGCCGAAACTGACATTGCATTTCGTCGGGAAGTGGTAATCCTCATCCAGCAACTCTGTGCGATGGGCAAGAACGTCCAGCTCCCAGCACGAATGGCACTCTTCCGAACACTCGTCGACCAAGGCATATTATTCGCAGTGCAGTGGGCATTTGGGCTTAGCGAAAGGGAAGAGACGTCCAAGGCAATCATAAGCGCAGGTGGTGAAATAATGTCCGCTCTTTTGGATCATGATCTCCACGGCGTCCGCGGCCATGTTTTTAAGCAGGCCGTAGCCATCGAACGAGAAAAGGAGGCAGGCCGAATAGGTGTTGACAAGGCTGAGACCTTGCTACGGCTCATGTGCCGGATTATGGCTCAAAGTCGTGACTTGGCTGTGCAATGTCAGATCGGTGACCTTCTGAAGGCGCTCTTAGACATTTCACAGAACGCCACCGGACCTGGTGCAACCCCAGTAAGTGCCTCGCTGTTATTCAGATAATCGTGTACTCATCATGCGTGTAGGCCACGATCAGTGCAAAGTTATCAGCTCGTCCTAAAGATGACCCTGGAACCGAGAAGTTTTTG